>VYZP01066274.1:58401-85591 GCA_013400635.1 Hypocryptadius cinnamomeus | reverse complement strand
TCTCTTATCTTTCATGGAAAAGCAAGTGTCAAAGCAGATTAGCTGATAAGGATTTTGATATCTGCCATCAGAAAATAGGTCACAGGCTTCAGAATTACTTCATTTGCAATGAGAGGATTCTGTGTCACCAAAATTAGTCCAAAACGTTTGTTATCAAGCATAAAAATCAAGTCTGTAATGTTTTGGTTGTTGATTTCTTTTTTTCTTTTCCAGGAACCAAGAACATTATCAACCTAACAGTCCTATGTTTCTCCTGCCCATTCATTTTCTCTCTGTGGTTCAAGCCTGTATTGTACTTATTCAGCCTTAAGTATTGCAAGTATTCATGGTGAAATTGCACAAGCCATGCTGTTGCATTATACAACAAGCACTTAGACTTCAATTTCAGGGGTATCCAGCCTCCTCTGTTGCAGCTTGTATTTGGTTTATAAGGTACACCCACCAGTGTGTGCCTGGCATCATCTAATTTAGACAAACAGGCTGACATATTTCCTCAGGTCATATTGTTTGGCTTTGGCAGGGGTGGAGGATTATTTTTACTGCTCACCCACAAATAGAAGCTCTTATATGGAAGCCAGCATATAATTGTCTTTTAAGACACATGTGTGGGTGCATATGAGGACTTGTACATATCAGACATTAAGCCTGTAGGTTGGATGCCCTGCTTATATGGGCAGGGCTTGTTGTTTGGCAGGAATGGTATGACTCCATTAGAGATGGACATATCACCAGGAAGCTTAATGGTGGAATTTTAATGATGACTTCAAGGGTGCTACCCGGGGTAGCTTAGTATTCTTTTCTCCACCTTCCACATGATGGGTAAAGCTGGATACATTTTGCTAAAATAGTCTCTTTCAGTACTGCCCTAACACTGGAGCTCCTGACTGTGAGACTTTAGAATCTTGATAATAAAACAATAAACCCCCTCCATACTGGCAAGCTGAAAGCTTTGCCTCTAGTGGAGAAATATGATTATTTTTCAAGAAGGGATTTAGAAAGAATACACTGTAACTGCTTCTAAAATGACCTTTCTCACAGTGTCAAGATGCAAGGTAATGCATCTTCTGCTTCTTCCTGGGTCACAGATGAGTCATCTAACTTTAAACATTAGGAGAAAGGCCAGTTTGAAGTCTGTGTTGGCATATGTAGCCAAACTCAACCAGAGCTAAACCATTTACCCTTACTGACAACATCCAGTAATGTTAAAAGCTATTGAGCTATTGTGTAGGCACTGAAGGACCAGGAGCCCTTCTCTCATCCTTGGGTAAAGATGTGTGTGTTATGTTCCCTATCCAGCATCTTATTTTGCTCCTTGCAAAGCAGAAAAAAAAAAAAAAAAAGTGCTTACCAATTTTCTTACTGCAGACAAGGCCTAAGGGACAAAGCGTTGTTTGGAAAGGCTGTTCTCTGTAGAAGCCATATCGATTCTTGGGGCAGAGGGAAGGGGAAGAGACAAAGCTATTCCCTCTGAGAGTAAAATGACAATTGCCATTGAGAAATTTGGCAAATCTTGTCAGAAGCCTGAATGCAGGGGGTCAATTCATCCCTTTTTTGTCCCCACTGAGCCCTTGTGCATTATATAAGCTTTCAGCATAGTCTGCCACATGAGAATAACCCCTTCCTGGGCTGGGACAATGGGACCTAGCACAGCTGGTACAGACAGTACTTCCCACTGTCAGGAGTGGGAGGTCTGCAGAGAAATTGAAGGGTGCACAAAAATCAGGGAAGGAGAAGGGATGCTGTGTCTTCCTCCAGAATGGGTGTGTGATGTGGGAGAGACCCGAAGACAGCACTTTTATTTCCCACTTCCCAAGCGCTCCCTTCCCCGCGCAGCTGCGAGATCTATTTCTCTGTCAGGTAAAGCCAAGCAGCCATTGATTGGCAGCCACATGGAGCAATGAAGGTGGATCAATGTGAATTGGATTTTTTTAACTTTAAATAAAATTTGTATCGGCATGAAGTTAATTAATAGAGAGCTGTCAGAGGGCTCCTTGGCACATCAGTGTATTAGGAGGCAATGATACCCTTCGGGGAGGTGGTGGGAGGAGGCTGGAGGAAAAGGGATTCAGCTAGCAGCAAACTGAAATTAGAAAACCAGGCCAGTCTTTCTCTTGGTCCTGTTTCAATGTTTTTTTCATCCTTTCTTCCTTCCTTTGAGATTGCTTTGTCTTTACTGATGCACCTTCCTGTTTTTTGGCCTGTTGCTGTTCTTGTTGCTTGCCATCCGAAATCCCTTCCTAATGGAAATGTTGCTCTGTTGACTTCTTGTGTCAGCAGAGCTGTTTCTGGGTTTGCTGCTTACTCCACTCGCACCCTCTTCTGTTGGGGGAAGTGATGAGATTCCAGCCAGCAGAGGCAAAGTATGGAAGAGCAAGGCTGCAGGTGTATTGGCTATGAGGCATCTTGTGTATCCTTCAGCCCTAGGCTTGCCAGTGTATGTGGTATAAGGAAAGTCCTGAAAAAGAGCATCTCTGCTCTAGCAGCCTCAGGAGGGAATGGGGCAGGTGATGGGGTATGGATTACCTTTCAAAGAGAAACAGCACATCAGTCTCACAGGCTCCTCTGTAACCAGCTGGGGGTAGACTTCATTGTGTACAGGGACATGGGAATAATCCAGGATCTTCTGACAAAGCTCCATAAGGGTTCAAGGTGTGTGTATGAGCAGGCATTTCTCATGACCCTCTGAAGGATGCTGCCTTAAAGGGCCTGGTTCCACTTCACTTTTAATTAAACTTGCCCAAAGAGCAGTAAGATTGGACCTTCTCTGTGAGGCAGGTGGTGGTTGGGAGGCCTGGGGTTACAGGGCAGCCTGGCTCCCGCGGGGATGGTTCATTGCATCAATGATCAATGTCTCTTCGATGCTGCCTCTGACTCTGAGCAGGGACATGACTGAAAGACACAGAATGGAAACCAGATGCAGTTTCCATGGCAACCCCCCAAAAAAATGGGAGAGTGGCTGGGGAGAATTGAAAAAAAAAAAAAAGGGATGAAGAGGAGCCTCATAGAGATTTAGGTTTCACACATCAGTGAATGAGCTGTGACGCTGGCTTGCCCAGTGCAGGAAGATGCTGCTTTATTCACTCACTGCTTTCTCCTGCATGAGGAGCAGCATGCAGAGACTCCCTCAGAGCCTGTTCCAGCTTCAGTACCTTCCTTTAGCCAGCAGAGACAGGACCAGGGCACCAGAGCCCTTCAGCACCCTCCCAGTTCAAGGCCTGCACATGCCAGACAGAATGAGCAGGGTGAGCCTTCCCAGTTACTCCAGTCCCTGTCTCTACCTGTGAAGAGTGTGTTAGGAAATTAGGTGGGAGAAGCAGCTAGGGGATGTTTCAGAGCTGCTCCAAGCCTGGCTGCTTGGTGGGGTGGGCATATCAGGACTTAGGGCATGTTCCCAGGCACAGGAGAGCATCCAGCTCCTCTGACAGACTGTGGAGGAATCGAGGGTAGTACTTCCAGCCTTTCCCAACAGGAGGCACAGGAAAAAATGGTATAATGGAGCTGGCTTTGTGAAAGGCTTTCTTCTCCACAGAATTTTTCCTTTCTGTGATTTCCATGCATGCCCACTTATCCCATTATCTGTGTCAGGAGGAAAACAGAATCATCAGCAGTCATGATTTGTATCTCTTAAGATTTTCTTCTCCATGCTTAAGCGAAATCCCCTCTTAACCACTTCTTGTCCTTGCCTTCATAGGTTAAAGCGTTTCAGTTCATGGTTTTTCTTATATTCTTTCCTTACTTTAGAGTTCAATCCTGTTGCTGCCTCTTACAGCTGCTTTTCTTAGGCTCCCAGATATGACCTAACATAGAGTCCAATAATACGGTGTACTCAGACCTGGATCAATAAAGCTTTTAGGTGCCTAACTCCTCGCTTTGGTGCTTTACTCCTTCACATCTTCCCTGTGGAGCTGTAAAATTCCCATTTTACAGAGTGGCACACTCAAGTAGGAGTTTGCTGATGCTAGCAGAGGAAACTGTGAAAGAGCTGCAAATATCGTTCAGCAGCTACTACGTCTGTTTTGAAAACCTTAAACTGTCTCCCCGTGTGTCATGAGTTATTAATCATAACTGCATAGGGATCTGGCAGGACTTTCCTGTTATCCCATAGGTGTAGCTGTGATCCCTGCAACTAGAGCACACTCTTTCCTGAAGAGGACCCACTGAAGCAGATCCTGCTGAAGAGAGTGATACATTACATCCAGTGGTTACTTCAAATACAAAATCTAGATCACATTGCTCTCATATTTTGGAGGTCTTCAAACCTAAGTCAAGGTTTACAGCTCAGCCATGGTCTATAATGGCTGTTGTTGATGATTCCAGATGTCTGCTCTGGCACTGGGAGTTTGGGCCAGCTGCCTGCTCTGGCTCTTTCATCCTCTGAACAAAGGGTTGGGTCATAGCATTTGTTGTCACATCAAGCATACAGTAGGTGGCCTGAGCCATACCAAACCTGTAAAGATAGGGCAGAAAGGTTGGGATCCTCAATTCATAGTGTTGCAGTGAGGTGCTTGCTTTGAAATGTGCAAGTTAATAATAGGCAGGTATAAATAAAATGTACAAAGTGATTACAGAATATGAATATGTTTGCAAAGATGGGATCAAAATCCAAGGTGAGGTTTCTAGATCTATTCGTATTGGAAGGAGGCTTTGCTTATAAAACTGCTGCACTTGAGAACTGCAGCAAAACATCAGCTTAGCATTAATTCTCAGTAAACAATACCTTAGTAATAGAGTTTTCCTTTCCTTCTTTTATTTTTCAAAAGTCCTAACCTCATCTTTAGAAGAGACGAGGTCTTATCACTTCTTGCTTTTCTGTGTTTCTGTGTTACCTATAGCAGAAGTGGCCTTACTCAAAGTTGTGCTGTCTGTGCGGAAAAGGGATGCCCCTCTGGCTGGAGGTAGAGCTTGTTCGATGGTGCTACCGTGCAATTATGCATTTCTTTTCTAATGAGATCGTTAGGAGTGCAGTGCTTGTCGCTGATTAGAAGTTCCTAGAATAGAACTTGCTATTTTCTTCTAATTACATTATATAACAGTGTAATTCACAAGGATAGTAGTTAAGACAAAGTATATGGATTTAGGAGATTGGTTTCTGGTTCTGTTGTGATTTTTTTTTTTTTTTAAGGACACTACCACAACCTTTTTGTATGACATTTGGGTAAGTCGCTTAATATTCTCTGCAGCTGAGATCCTCAAAAAGTAAATAGACACGTAGATCATTAAGTATCTAATTATCTTGGAGGATATGGACTTCTGCTCCCTAGATACCAAATGGGGGGATAACTTCAGAGATGCACGCAAAGCCCTTTTGGATACCACAGTAAATATTAGAAAAGCTAGTAAATAGTAGTGTGTGTATTATAAATCTTTTTTACTGAAACTCAGCCTGTTGCATTAATATTGGTTGTTCATGAAAATTAAGTTTGATATAGTTCTAAAAGAGATAGCTCTAAGTTACGATCAAGCCATCAGCATGTGGAATGTAGGGGATGCAACGACTGCATAAAATGGGTGAAGCTGGGAACAAGTTTGCACCTTTTTTTGCTGTAGCTGGAAATTTCCTATCAAAATTTCCTATACATTTGAAGAACTTGGGCCATTGTCATAATTTTCTAAAGAAGCAGATAAGATACGGGGAAGTAGACTGTGAAAGATAAAAAAAAATGTGAAAAAAATGACAACAAGTAGATAAAAAATAAGAAAATAGAAGAGAAACAGTATGAGCTAGGAAGCACTGATTTTTAAAATACGTATATATTATATATCTATAAATCAGTGTTCTATTTCTCTTTGTTCATATATTTTTACACATATACAAAAAGAACACTGGAAAATCTACTGACACTAGCTGAGGTATTTGTTACAACGGAAAATGTGCCCAGTTTGTATGATAACATCAAGGTCATTTGTTAATTATGTGGCTTTATCAAAAATCTTGTTGAAAGTACTGACTTTCCAATGACATCCAGCTTAACTTGTATCCTCCTGAAGAGGAAATCATAGCAGACAGTCTAAAGCCTTTGGACAAAACTGTATTGCATAATTAGGAGGTAATACTTTTCAAGCAGAGCTGCTCTGCTTTAACCTTGAACCTGAAGAAAGCCAATGGAATTTATCTTCACCTGCTCCAGTAAGTAAACAATAAGATTAGAACCAATAGTAATAGCAGAAACAGGTTATTGCGGGTATAGGACTCCCTGGGACCTCTTTGGGTCACCAAATCCAGTCCTCTGGTATTACTGGCAGTCATGTTGTAACCTTTTTCATAAGCCTTGAGGACATAGAGGAATGTTTGCACACACTTACAATAGTCAACATTCTCTGTTCTGAAGGGTTTAACACCTAAACCCACCCTGTTGCAAAGAGACTGATAACACCAAGAGAGGCCCAGGGGACAGAGAAGACAGAGGTGATGATAGGTAGGTCTGCTTAGCTGTGCCAGTTATGAAATGGAGCAAGCTACCTGCTTGCAAATCTAAAGACTATGTCTCAGATGGCAAATTTCAGAGTACAGGTTTTTGCAAATGTAATAGGGCAATATGGTGACAGTGTGATCTAGGGACTTGTATGGATAGACAGGACTGGTGAAAACATCTTGGATTGGTAATGTATCATGCATTGTTCTTCCAGAGCAAAGTTATGAGACCAAAGTTGCATCCTACCTCTTAATTTCAAGGCTCTTTCTGGTGTAGGACATCAGGACATTAGGACACTGAATTATAGTTGAACATTTCTAAGATGTTTTCTTGCCTACCTCAGATGCCAGCTAACAAGTCACTATACTCAGTCCTGCTTTCGCTGTCGCTTTACCTCAGTGGAAGTGGATCAGACCCATAATGTGTGTTCAGTCTCCAGACTGGATCATGTCCCAGGATGAATGTCTGCAGAACCTTGCTGAATACATTCTATGGAAGAATTTAGTCCAGAGAGTCATGATTTCTCTTGCTTGAAGCTCTGACCCTCACGACTCAACTGTTGTGCTGTACTTTCATTTTGCAAAATAGTTATTCCTTACTGATGAGCTTTCCTCTTCTTGACTGGCCTGACCTACACCATATTCCCTTCAAAGTGTGTTAAATAATTAAATAAATGCCCAGCAACACTTCTACCCAGCTATTGTTCTTAAGCACTAAATCACTTGCACATTAATCAAAACTTCCTCTTCCTTCTCTTTCTTCTCTTTTTCCCTCCAAACCCCAACAAGGTATTTGCCTTAATTTGCTTTCATGGGTCTTTTTTTCTCTGCCTTTTCTTTCACTTCAGGCATTCTCAGAGGGCACCTAAAGTTCTTTGGCTATGCAGTTTTGAAATGTGCAATTTGGCAGCAGCATGAGCCTAGGATTGAATTAAATTAACTTGAGGCACTCTGAATTTTTTTTATTAAATTACTTCTTTCAAAGTTACTACAGAACATTCCACTTATTAATTTTTTTTTTATTATTATTAAATGAAAGGAAGAAAGGGGGGAAAAAAGACATAAAACTCAGGAAAAGTCTGGAGTCAGGACTTGTTTAGTTTTTAGGGTTTTACTCTTACAGACTTCTCTATGGTTTTATAACAAGCTTCTTCATTTAGAAGGGTTATGGAACCTCAGAGATCTCCTCCTTCACTTTTGGCGTGTATTTAATAGCACACTAGTTTAATATGTGTAAGAACAGCCAAAGCTTATTTGAGCATCACTATCATCTGTTAAGGATTATAGTGATCCTTCAAATTCACGTGCTTGATTGTCATGGAAAGTTCATACACCAGTCAGGCAGGCATTTGTATTGTCAGAGAACTCAGAGGCACTGTGAGACAAGACAGACCATAGCAAGGGTCTAGTATTTTGTGCTAGTGCCAACATACAAAGAATTCCTAAAAAGGACTAAAGAGGCAGATCATAAGTGTTTTGGGAAGAGAGTTTTGGTTGTGATGATGTCAGACAGTCTGCTGTTGAAACCCATATCAGTGGTCAGTACCTGAGTGTTGGTGATGGTGGAAAAAGCTGGGATTTGGTAGTTATTTCTTGTGTTGTCCACTTCTGGTTGTGGATGATCAAAGGAGATGTGTTTTTTAAAAGTGGTTTTGTAGCTTATCACTACTCAGTATGGTTTTCATCTTGGATCTTTGTTGGCCTTCTTTGTTACAGAAGGGAATTCAGCTGTGCAGTGCTCCTGCTTTCTCCTTATTGCCTTGTCAGAAAGGTGTCCAGATCCCACATGTGAGTTACATTTTAAAACAAAGCTGTTATTATCTTTAACAACCTCCTTAAGGCTGAAGATCGAAGGACTCAGCTCTGTCATGACTGAGACGTGTTGTGATGTTGTAATGTTTCATGTGTGATGGCACCAACATTCTCAGGGTCATGCAGATAGTCTTGTCCTAAATGAAATTGGACACTAGCTTTATCTTGTGGCCAGGGAAAAGGTAGAAATTGGCTTGGTAGAAAAAGGTACATGTAATGGCATTTCCTCTAGAAGCTGTTGGGACAGAAGGAGAATATAATGATTTTGTGCTGCAGCAGTGAAAGCATCAGAGATGCAACAGCTCTGTGTGACAGCTGGTCTTTTGAAATGTGAGAGGAGATCCCTTTCCCTGGAGATGGATGTGTCCCTTCAAAGAAAGGAGGGATGGAATGGGCCCACCTTTGGCTCTCCTGAGGCCATAATGAACTGAGGGCTCGTGAGTGAGAAGCAGCCTGTGCCTGCACTGCTAGCCATGGCCAAAACCAAGCTGTGGGTGCTGCTGGCTGCATGATGGCAGCACTGTGCCACCCAGCCACTGTGACAGCCTTGTGCCACCCATCTGCAGGGACTCATGCACCAGTGCAGCTCTGTCTGAAGGGATGGAAAATCGACCCCTCTGCTGAATGAGATGGGGACTACTGGTGAAAAACTTTCTCACAGTGATGGCTTTACCTATAGGGAGCAGCTGAGGGAAAAGGCTGTGCTGTGAACAGCTAAAGAAATAAAAAGGAAAGAAGGTTAGGAATTAATAACCTTTTCCCTTTCTTGTTCTCTCTTTGTCTGTCTCTTTCATTGTGCTCCTCCTCTTCTTTCACATATTTCCTCATAGCCCTTTTGGAAGCCAATCTCTGTGCCATTGGCTTTCCAATTAAAAAGTTCTCATCAGCTTGATTTGCTATTCTTTCCATGTGCTCCTAATCCTTTCTCCTGAAGTAAACCAAAACCTGAAATACATAAATATGAGCTGCTAAAAATGGACTTAGATGTTTGTATCTCTAATCCTATCTGTTTGTATCAATACCTGGTATTTTTTCTCACCAAGAAATGCCATTTTCCATAGGAGTTATTAAATCAGAGAAATGTAACTATGGTTGTAGTTAAAGAGAAAATAACAAATTGACCCATTTCAGCTCCTGTTTTCCTTGGAAGTAGAAGGACATCTCTGTGTGTGCGAGAGAGAGAGAGAGAAAGGAGACTGACTGGCTAGAAAACACATTCCTGGTTTGTTTACTATAATTGATGAGGAACAGTTTGACCTGGAGAATCAATCTTGTGTCTTACTCCTGATAACTCCAAAGGACAGGAGAAATCAGAAATAAGCCACTGAAGCAGATGAAGGAAGGAACAAACAAGGGGCAAGAGCAGGAGAGGCAGGAGAGGAACAAGCATGCAGATTATCCCAGGTCACTGCATTTCTAGAAAGATGCAGCAGGGCAAAACTGTATTTCCAAGAACACAATGTGACAATTGACCATTGGACTTTACCTGAAGCTTATTTCAGAAACCAAATGGATATCACTAACCAGAACTTGTGCTTTCTTTGTCTTTTCTAATTTTTCACTTCATACTTGAGTATTAGGAAGTGGCAAATGTTTTAGTTGTGTTGGCATTTTGTTGTGTATTTCTTCCAATACAGATACACTGATGAGGATATTATTTTTCTATATATTTCCCTTTTTATCAGCCCAATATTTTCAAAACATAGCCTGCTTAGCTATGATGGTTTCTACAAGGAAGAGAACAACATGGCCAGAACCCTACAGATGGTGGAAAAAACAATATAATCTTGGTGTTGAGGACAGCTCTTGTCTTGGGGACAGCCATCCCCCACAGAATTTTATAACTGAATTTTAAATTCAGAAATATTTCCCTACTGTGCTAAGTGTGGACAGTATGAATGCTGTCCCCAAGTGTGACACCACAATGTGCTGGAACAGAGAGCACACTGCACCTGTCCAGTAGCCATCAGGGGGATTCCAGTGCCTCTCCCCAGTTTTGCAGAGACAGGCATGCAGAAACTTATGCTGAGGACAAAATGGGGAACGTTAGGAGAAAAGATATAAGGTCTTTTGTGAGGTAGTGATCACTCTTTCTGTTCTCAAACATATCATGCCTAAATCATGTTTTCGTAGCAGTATCATCTTGATAACAAACATCCCAAACTACTCTTGTTCTGTGAGATGTCACTTGAAATCCCTATTGTGTTATATACTTGCATGAGCACACAAGTCTTCTGCAAAATTTGATCTTGAGAATATCATCACCTCCGTAGTGACAGGGCTGCAACTGTATCACATTGCACCATCCCCCGGTGGATTACATGTGCCTCATGTAAGAAACACTCTTGTATGACTTTTTTAGGTGAAGTATTAATTTTTGCCTTGCTGTGTCTACAGGTTCAAACAGACTGGTAAATGTGCTGTGGCTGCATCCCTAATGGAGTCTCTGTTAGATCAGGAGGCAGAGTTAGTTTCTTCAAATGAAGTGAAATAGATTTGGGTTGGGACAAAGATTGATTGAGTAGGGGAAGTTGAGAAACGCCTGTGGAATATATTTACTAAGGTTTCCAGGAAATGGTAAAGAACAAAACAAAATCTATTTGAAGTAATATTTTGGATTGAGTCCTAAGAAAGGCAGGCTTGTGGGCAGAGTGCAGGGGAAGAAGTCAAAGATGTGTAATGAAACATGCATTCATTCCGTGTTGAGATTTTTTACTTTGTCACTTCAGTATCCCTTCTGGAACATGCTGTGCGGGAATATGCTGTTGCTTTCTGCTAATTAAAACATCTGGCACTAGTTTATAGAACTCTGGCCTTTAAAATAGTGGGAAGCAGGATACTACATTTAATCTTGAATAGCTTGATTTGTTATCTGGTTTGAGTGCAGGAGCCTCTGCCCAGATTACTTGCTGCCTGCATTGACTCAAAAAAAGAGATGGGTAAAAATGTTTCACATATAAAGAGCTAATCAGGGACAGTGTGCTGAAATCCTGATCTTAGATGAAAAACAGAAAAAATTGAACATTTTTTTCAAATCACTTTGCTATTCAGTGGAGTTGAGGTTTTATTTATTCTTGCTAATTTAAGCAACCTTCAGCCTGGTCGATAGAGAGAATGGGTTACCTTCAAAAGCAGGGTGCTGTAGGAAGTGGAGTGTGTTTCCTCTGGATCGATGTTGAATTAATAATCCAGCATAGTGTAAGAGGGTGCTGTAGCTGTGCTTTAAGCACAGTTCTTTCTAGTGAGAAATTAAGCCAGGTGGGGAGTGGTTTTTAGTGAGTCAGTCCTGAACTTCTGCCCCACCTTAATAACAAGCCGAGTCTGGAGCAAAACCTTCTCCCAAGGAGGTGTGTTGTGGTGAGCATCAGCTGAGGAACTGAAGGGGCATTTATCTCCATAGTGGCAGTATTTGACTCTTTGTGGTTTCCACAAATCTCCTTTAAAGGCATTGATCGCCCCTGTCGGCAGGATTAGTGGAAGCGGTCATGCAGAACATGTTTGTAAAAATGTTTTTAAAAAATTCTTCTTAAATGTACCAAATCTTGTAAGGGATATAACTATGCTGGGGAAAGGGAAAGGTCAGCTTTAGAGAACAAGGGATGGCTTTCTCTTCAGCTGCTTTATCAGAGTAGAGTTCTGATTTTTATTAAAGGAGGGACTTGCATCAGGGACTGCATCCAGGCATGTTCTGTGTAAAGCAAACAAGCTTTGCCCATCTAGACAAGTCTGCCAGTGCCCCCCATCTGCCCTGCAGCCCTCCTGGTATTTCAGTTCAGAGCTCCCCAGACACAGCTCTGTCAATGCCCCCAGCTTTTGACCAGCAACGCTCCTCCTGCCTCTTCTCTATTCCAGTGCTGGTGTCAAACCCCACCTCGAGCCTGACCTTTTGAGCTTCAAAGCAGGAGGTAGATTTAGTTGAAAACTTGAAATGCTTTCTGCATTGTGCCTGTATGTGTGTTAGAGAACCCAGCAGGAAAACAGACCTTTCGCCTGGATGGCTACAGCTAAGTTGACCTTAATACAGAACTGTGCCAGATATCCCAAATTTAGTTCAACATGGATGCTCCCAGAGTGCCATATAAGACTGGCTTCCAGTACTGAGGGGAAAGATCTTCACAGATTATGAGGACCTGCAGAGTATGTCCAAAACACATAATGCCACATCATATCAAAAGATCCAGCTCCAGATGAGTTACTATATCCACATGGAAGAGTGCAGTTCTGGTCTTAAGTCCTACAAGTGAAAAAGGGGAAAGAAAACACAACAACAAATCAAAAATGCAAAACCAAACCAAAAACCCCAACAAAACAAAAACAAAACCACTACCCCCAAGACAAGGGGACTGTTGCTAATGCAGCTTTGCTTATAACTAGTTTACAGACCTGTCCAGAATACATGCTGTCATTTTATGCCCAGGCCATCAAAGTGTATGCAGGTTTACAGGAAAAATTAACATGGAGAAGTGGTGATGGTTTTGTGCAGAGTATTGCCATGTCCTCATGTTCTTTCTGTAGGGTAAATGCCAATAGGTGGCAGTGATAAACCTCACTCCCTCTTGCTGTAAATGGTGTCAGTAAAGGGAGGGACAGGGACAAAGATATTAGATAAGGGAAAAAGGGTGGTGCAGACAGGTGCTGTGATGGGAGATTAATTATCTGCCTTCAGTGTCACACGACATGTTAGTTAGAGCAGAGACCCTGTGGGCCATGGAGGGATGTTTGCTTTTTGCAAGCCGCATCCCTTGTAAATAGCAGTGCTGGCTCCAACTGCTGCCCTGCATAACACCAGGATAATTCTGTTTGTCATTTTCAGACAGTCCTCCTCTGTCTTGTCCTTTGGGCTGCTAAAAAGTTGTGATGTGTCTGGGCCTACTGGGGAAATGGCTGTTGCAGGGATGTGAGGGCAGCAGATGTGCTGCAAGAATCAGGGCAACAACATGGTGGGAGTACTGGAAACAGGACGCATGCAGCTGCTTGGGATGGCCTGCCATGGTCCTTCTGTTTTATGTGTGTGCCTTTCTCCCCTCTCCTTGCCCTTTTCCTCTGCAAAATGAATGCTTGTTACTCATTACTTTGAAGATCAATGGAGGTCAAATCCTTGTGGGCATATCGTACTTTTCCCATGCTGGGTCCCAGCAGGGTCAACTGGCCCAACGTAAGCACCATGCTTCTGGGTGAAGACTGCTGCCCAGAGCTGAGTTATCTCCTTTACAGCTGAGCTGAGTGTGTCCACGCTCAGTGTGGCAGTGATCTCTGTGAGGCAGTGCTGCTGCTGTCCTGCATTGGCTGCTACCAGAAACAGTGTGTTTATGTGTGACAGGAGGGACAGAAATCAGATGTCCACCAGTTTTCTCCTGCCTTTTTGGCCAAGCACTCTAGCAGTTCTCGCTTAGGAGCTTCAAAGGACTTAGACCCTCTCTGCTCCAAGGAACGCACCATGCTTTTCTATTTCTGCAGTGGTTTTTCCATGTTTTTGTCATGTGTCAAGTGCAGGATGACCCTTCTGGGAATACTTGAAGCTCCAGTTGTTGGGCTATGGTGGAATATAATGTGTTTTTTCTAATTGACGTGGCAGACTTCAGCTAAAGGAACAGGTGTGTCTAGGGCTGTTTATTTAGTCCTGATCTTTGCATAGTTAAGGAGTGGACTTCATTTTTTCTGTGGATGGATCTTCCCCAGCCCCTGTGAGTTCTTGTAAGGTAGATCTCCCATTTGTGCCAGTTTGCACTGACTTCAGTCTGGTAAAACAGGATCAGCTATCCTTACACTCAGTGCTTCTAGTGATTTAAATGTACTCAATGGGATATGGCTGAGGGTCACAAACCTTCCTTCACACAGAGACCACCACACAGTGGTCAGATACAAATGGTAATGGTTTTAATGTGCCACCAGAATGCACAGGAGTCAAACTCATAATCTGGTGGCAAAAGGTTTTGTATGGTAATGTCTTTTTAGCAATTACTTTTATAGCTCTATCTAAGCAGTTCTCAGTCTGCAGCACTGTGAGGCTCATCCAAACCCCTTCTGCAAAGCCAAGTCCCAGCCTTTTGATCTCACAACATAAAAAAGCCCCTCAATGCAGTTTTGGTTTCTGTCAGTTGTGTCCAAGTAGGAGGTTGCACTTCTGTTTTTGACACCAAGTGGACCAGGAACATATTCTTGCTTGCAGCAGACAGATGTTCTCACCATGCCATCCATCCTGAAAAAGAGCTCCACTGCATTCTTGTCCATCTGCTAACTCTGCAAATCCAGCCAGTGGCCTTAATCCACCAAATAATTAGTTACCTTCTTGGATAATGTTCCTTCCACCTGAGACTTTTAGGACCGACTACATTTCTTTAGTGCTTTTTGAACTGCTGTTTTTGCACCCTTTCCAAGAGTCCCCTGAAAGAGCTGCAGTCCTGCAGAGAAAGAGAGAAAGCTCCAAGGAGGTGCAATACTGGCATTTTACACACACTCCATGCCCTCAGCCAAAGGGAAAATATGAGTCTGTTAGCTAGAAATCCATGAGAAACAGAAACATCCCACCATTGGCAGCAAAAATTCTGCTAAGCATCTGCACAGTAGCTAAAATAAAGGTTTTCAACAGGGCTTTCTACATCTTTCTACATCTCTCTGTATCTGCCTCATTTCCTCTTACTCAATTTTCTACAGCTTGCCTTCCTTACTACTCTTTCCTCTCCTTCTAACCTCTCTTCTTGTTTTTCCCATTATATCCCATCTGCTTTTAAATAAATAAATGAAATTTTGCACTATATTATTCAATTTTTTTCCTCTTATGTCTTGCTTTCCACCTCCATTGTTCATGCAGGATAAAAACATTGCTTTCTGGCATGAAAAGCATGGGCAAGTGGATACACCAGAATTCTTATCTGCCCGCTGGTTGCCTCTTGTGCTCAATATCTGGGTAAGCCCGAATAATGTCAGTCCTGTTTTACTTACGTGCAATGGGCCAACAAAGAGGACTCATATTAATTGGTGATGGTTAGGTTAGAGTCCATTGCTCAGGTCTCTTCCTTTTTGCAAGGCTGTCATGTGGCAGAGACTGCCAGTTTATGTTGTCATTTTGCACTGCAACAATGGTGATGTTTCTCTTCCTTTGCCCTGTTTGTCTGAAGAGGTCACCTCAGTCACAAAGGGTGGTTTATTTCAGAAGAGTTAGTGGTCATTATATGCTAGGTAGGCAGCATGCTACTGTGGGGAGAGTTAAGAAGCCTGAGGAACTCAGCTGAAGTCTAAGGAATCATCCATGTTCCCTGTGTTTTTAGGGAAAGAGGATGTGAAAAACCAAGATATGCTGCACAGTCATCACCCACAGGTGATGCCTCTGCCACAGTGTGGAGGGCTTGTTCAGTGCCCAAGTTCTCTGTGAAGACTTCACTGTGTCTGCACTGCATCACAGCTCACTCCTGCAGAGGCCTTTTTAAGGTCCCCCCCCAACAGGGGGACCTTAGCATGGAAAGAGCAGCAATAAGGTTACAGAGTGATGAAGCCAAGTTTTCCTAATGTTATAATCCCTACTTGGTTTCCCACAGGTTGGTTCAGAAAAGAGCGTGTTCAATACAAGCCTCCAAACTGAATAAAAAGGGAGGGAGATTTTAAATTTCTAGACAATCTCTGAAGCCTTCCACTTTAACCCTGAGTGTGCGATTACTTTTACAAACCTGGACACTGTATCAGTTTGGGTCAGTTAGCATCTCTGTCCTCTATATTTTAATGACAGGTAAATTGAGGTGCAGTGTGTCTTGCTAATAGCATGTCAGTCCACAAACACCATATCTAGGAACATAACCCATGTCTCCTGAGCCTTGCTTTTTAATCTGAGGCAGAGCAAAAGTGTTATTATTGGATTAGGATCTGTGGTCTTTATATCTGATAGATTTGAGCTGAAGGACTTCTGGAGTCCAGGTTCCTCTTATGCTTTTGCTCATGAAAACAACACAGTGTAATTTTATTTGCACAGACTTGATCTGGGGCTTATGTGAGAGGGGAGCTGGGGAGAAAGGGAGCAGCAGTGAAAGTGGGTGAGCTCAAGAAGGCAACATGAGAAAAACGCATTGGAAAGTGAAGAAGGGAAAAGCAGAAGAAGGATGTTGGGACAAGATGCAAAGGGAGAAAACAAGAGAAAGCAACCTGACAGAAAGGAGAGAGATTTGAGGCTAGGGTGGCAGGGGCAGGAAGAGGTCAGGAAGCAAGGAACAGCACGATATTTAATCTCAGAGCGACTGCAGCTCTTTAGCCAGGTGGCTGGTGGGATAACCGGCAGGAAGCTGGCATTTACCTGTATGCTAATTCCTCTCTTCCTGCCAGTCTGGCAGGATGAGTGCCTGCTCTCCTGGTGAGATGAGATCATTTGAAAAGCCCCCCTGGCTGCTATTATGAGGAGCGGCTGAAGGCAGGCTCCAGTGTTGTGGTGTGTGATAAAGCATGGTAGCTGGCAGGGGAGGGGGCTGGTGGCAGTGGCAGCACTGGAGACAGGCTGCTCATTTAGTGCTGCCAAGCCCTGCGTCTGATTAATTATGGAGCAGTTGATAAATAACATTGCAGAGATACGTAAATCAACAGGAGAGACGCAGGGAGCTGAGCAGGATTGAGGGACTGGCAGTGCTCGGGCAGCTCTGCTCGGAGGATCGTCGTTCTTGGCACAGGCGGTGCCACGTTCGGCAGCGGCAGCTGGCAAGGGTGGCAGGCACAGGGGGTGGCAGCGAGAGGCGCAGGAAGAGGGAGGCAGGCGTGCTGCTCCAGCCCACGTCATGGCTTTCCAGGGAACTGTCCAAGATACGTAGGTGGTCCTTGCTAATACCACAAGCAAAAGACTACCCTTTGTAGTCTCTTTGTAGTCTCTGAGACATTCATCTGCCTAGCCCTCATAGAAAAGGGGAATGCTCTCCTCATTGCTGCACAGACGAAGCATGGGGAAGCCAAGTGTTTGGCACGGAAGGGCGCTGAACCCAGCTGCCTTCTCTTCTTGCTCTTTTCCAGCTGCAGGTTAGTGGTTTAGTCCCTGCAATCTTTCCTTCCTCTGGATAAGGGAGAAAATCTATTTTTCAGAAGGTATATGTGTAGCTTCCTAAAGACACATTGTTCAGCCACTGAGGTTGTTCCCTTTGGCTACTACAGCCCATGGATGGGGGCCCAATGGGTGTCTCATAATGCCTTGGGTGCCTTTGGGTGGAGTTGTCCAGAGGGACTCATGGCCTGAGTTTGCCCATGGAACCACAGAATGATTTGGGTTGGAAGGGACTTTAAAGGTCTTCTCATTTGAAATAGAAATGGACATGGACAGACAAGGAACTTTCCATTAAACCAGGTTGCTCAAAGCCCAATCCAACATGGCCTTGAACACTTCCAGGGATGGGGCATCCATCTCACAGTAATGACCTTCACCCTGTACCTTTGGGTGTCATCTGGTTTAATCCCTGCCTTTCCTCATCCTAAACTAGTATGTTTAAATTAACCCAAGCAAAAACAGGAGGAGGAATATAAACAGCTAACAGCTCTTGGTCAGTGAATACAGGCATAGTTCAAAAAGACCCAAGGACTCTTTCAGGATTCAGACCTAATCACCAGCACATGGTAAAACACCAATACTTACACTGGGGAGCAAACATCTGGGTTGTGTCCATACATTAATGTTTTTCCATATTTGGGTAGAATTAAAAAAATGGTTAATTAGAGAGGGACGAGAATCTAGTGCAGGTGCAGCCCAGCTCACTTTGACTCTGAGCAAGGAGGAGTAGTCCTCTTAAAAAAAAAGACTGGAATGTGGCAAATATTGACTTGATATCAAATTGTGGTGTCTATCAAGTTCTACATCTGAGGCACAATGAAGCAGTCAGCTGATGGTCTAATACTAAAATGTTGTCCATAACTTAATGCAAGCCTTTTTTTTCAAGCAGGGGATGAGCATGGGGAGGTTGGTGGGATGAAACACCACCTCGGTGAGGTGGGCATGAAAACAGTTCTACCATTTTCTTTTGTATAGTAACTCCCTTCACAGCCAAGGCTCCTTGCCACAGTCCTGCCTACAGGTTTGTGCCTGTACATGTAAAAAGTGGTTTCCACCAGTGAAATCTCAGCATTAGTGAAATCTGAAGTTATTCTAGAGTGCACCACAGTATAACAGCAGAGTCTCAGGATATTGGTTTAACCTCAGGCAGCTGCTCACTCACTCCCGCACCAGCAGGATCGGGGAGAGGATTGAAGGGTAAAAGCTGGAAAACTTGTGGGTTGAGATAAAGACAATTTAACATGGAAAGCAAAAACTGCCCACACAAGCAAAGCAAAGAATTAAATCACCATTCCCATGAGCTGGCAGGTGTTCAGCTATCCCCAGTAGAGCAGGGCCCCATCACATGTAACAGTTACTTGGGAAAACAAACACCATCACTCCAAATGTCCTTCCCTTCTTCTTTCTTCCTTCAGCTTTATATACCGAACATGATGTCATAGGGAAAGGAATATCCCTCTGGTCAGTTTGGGTCACCTGCCCCAGTTGTGTCTCCTCCCAGCTTCCCAGGCACCCCTAATTTCCATGCCAGCACAGCAGTACAAAAAGCAGAAAAGGCCTTGTCTCTAAGCCCTGCCCAGCAATAACAAAAGCACCTCTATATTATTACTACTCTGCTCTGCACAAATTCAAAACAAACCCCCATACCCCCCACTGGGAAGAAAATTAACTCTCCCCCAGCCAAAACCAGGACATGGATCAATGAAGAGACAGATGCAAAGGAAACGGAACCCATTTTGCAGTGACCGAACCCTTTCCCTATTCAGAAAGTGAGGGAGTATTTTAAATGGAACAGACAGTGTAGAAGAAAACTGGCTTGAAAAGCTTATAAAACATGAAAATATTGTTCCCATACAGAAATTAATTTAATTGTAAAGTGAAAAGCAGGAGATGCTGGTGCAAAAAAAAATACACTTAGTGCTTCTGCATGTGCTCTTGTTCTGCTTCATGAAAGTGGACACAGGATGCTGAAAGTAGAACATCATGAACTGTGAAGCAGCAGCTGCCTTTATTGTGGGTTGTTTTTATCAGTGCAGATAGTTAAGTAGTTGGATGAGCATCAAAACAAGCAGACATCTTTCAGGAAATGCAACCATATGGGACTTCTCAGCTTTTGGATCACCCTGTCCTCTATTTTAACGTTTCTATTGATTGTACCTTTGAGCTATGCCTGGAACACATGAAGGCAATGCTTGCTCTTTAAGTCAAAGAGGAGCCACTTCCATTCTTGGCACAAAGTTCAGCGCCAAAGCTTTTGTAACAGAGCTACATGGTCAATTTTAGAGCTTGGCTGGAGGTAAAGCACCTGATCATGACTATCCAATGCTCTAGATCTTTCTTGCACTGTATTTCCTTCCTTTTAGTGGGGCAAATCTGAGCACAGCCAAGTTTAGGGAATGTTGCTACTGTAAATGCAACTCAAGACTAACTCTGGGACTTGGATGATCTTTGAATATTACTAGCTTCAATACAATGGCAAAATGGGAGAAACCCCAAAAAAACCCCTAGACTGCCTATCTTGTTGTTAGTATGTTTCCGCTGTAAAAAACAACTTGGAAAAAAACCCAACCCTCTTTTGTTTAGTTTTGCAGCAAAATATTCCAAAATTTGAATCTGTCAATTAAAATGATTTTTCAAATTAGGATTGAGTAGAGTCAATAACAACCCAACTGAGGCAGCTTCCTACAAGCATCTGTAAATCTAGAAATGGAAAAGAAATATCTCACCAAGCTAGCCTGAAAACTCCAGATGAATAAAAGGTAAAAGAAATAACTCAGGTAAAGCAAAAGGCACAAGTAATTTAAATCTGTGAAGTGTGTTCTTTCCGATAATCTATTTTAAAGAGCTAATAGTACAGTGCAGAAAAAATGTTATAACAATCTAATGAGGTCCCATTAAGCTTCCCTTCCATTAAGTTCTTTTGGGTCCTATCTAGGCTAGTCAAATAGGTAATTTAAAACAAAACCTGCTTCTTTAGTCTAAACATGTGCTTGGTTAAGAAGGAGACTTGGGAGTTGATGCTGCCTGGGTTCTGTTACCTGCTCTGCCATCAAACTCTGCATCTTTGACTAAAAAAGCTCCCTCCTCTGGGCCATTGCTTCCCAGGTTGTAACACCCAGATAATTATTTTCACACACATCTGACTGGGTAAGGGAAAGCATGATTCTCAAGGGAGAGCCTGGGATACTGTGAAAACATAAGGGTGTTTTGGAGACATATAAATATATATGCTTACATATATATTTATGTGTGTGTGTGTATTTGATCCCTATCACTCTATGTAGGACACCTGGAGCTCGTCAGGGTTTGTTGCATGCTGGATATAAAGCTGTTAGATATTTATTTATAGCTTTCTTTCACTGGAGCAGACCTTGCGATTTTATTCGTCCAGGAGCAGCTTTGACCCACGCAGGCTGTCACTCAAGGGACGCTCATGGTTGGGGGACAGTGGACAGACGGGTCTGCCTTCCCATGAGCCTGTTTGCCTTCCACCAGTTTTAATTACCAGCCTTTGCAAAGGTTCCTTTGGGAGAAAATTAGCCATCAGTTGCAACAGCAGCAGGCAAGACACCAGTTCACTCATGAGCTGTCAGCTAACTTTAGCCCCCATCTTGCTGAGCCATCCTTTATTTAATCAGGGTCGGAGGAGCATCCGTGCCCGGCACTCAACTCTGCAGGTGGGGAATGATTTACTGCCCTGCTATCAGAGAGCTCTTTAATCTTGTCTTTATGAACACTTAGCACCTACAAATCACCTGTTTGGCTTGAAATACATCGCCTGCTTCATGCCTTGGTGCCCTGAAGGGGAGGATGTCAAAGGTACATCTTGTTTACACGACAAGCTGCTTTATGGAACAGGCCCTACTGCCTGTGTGGCAAACCCTACCCCAGCCCTCTCCACTGTCTCCCTCTTGCAGTGCTTGAAGTGCATGGTTTTATCCCCTGGACACCTTCTAGTGGTCTTCAGCCCCCTCAAACTGACCTTTCACCTCTTCATTCCTTTACCCAGGGAGTCAGTCAGGGTATTCAATTTCTGCTGTGCTCCCTTAACTCTCTGGTTCAAACCTTGAGTTTGAAATTTCCTTTAAGTTTTTCTGGTTCAAATTGTGTTCCTCCAGATGCAAAACAAAGGTGAGAGTAGCTCAGGATCAATGTTTGACACTTCTTCAAATGCATTTTATTCTGGGTGGCTTCAAACTGTTTTCTATTCAGCCATCCCACTAGGACAGTGCAGGCAGCTTTGGGGTAGAGCAGGATAACCATGACTGTTTGCCATGCTGTATGCCAGTTTGGGACAAGAATTAAGAGTTTAATTGAAGTGAGACATGTAATTGAAACTGCAGGGGAAACTTTAAGATAGACAGCAATTATACAAATTAGGACATCATGACACCGTAGCTGCGCTTTAAGAAAGAAAAAACCTCTGATTTTAGAAAAGAACAATAACTGAAGAGAAAAACCCCAGGCTCTTAAATGTCTAGAGATGAGCAGTATTAGAAATCTTACTGGGAAGGCAAAACTCCAGTGGCCTGGAGCCCTTGAAAACCACAAAGGGGCAAGCTTTTGTTATAAGCTCAGAGAGCAGACATCTGCTACTTGATTAGCAGAACAAATTCCTTGTACGTACTTTTGCTAAAGCTCCTTTCTTCCCTGCAAGTGTGTGCTTATTGTCTGGAAAGGAAGAGCTGTCAGTCAGGCTTTCAAACAGAGATGGACCATGCATGTGAGGGATGTCCAATACCTGGTGCAAACCTCATAGAGCCTTAAAATGAAGGTGCAGAGCTTTTCTTTGGGCTTTGGTGTCCTTTCCCAAATAAGCCACACATTAAACCCACTCAACAGCCTTTGATCATACCATAGAGAAGACAGGAGCCTGAAATGTCTGAAGGTGTCAATCTGTCCTTTGACCTGCATTGCTGAAAAGATTTTAATATAGATAGTGGACAATCTCCTCAAGTTTGTGACTTTGCCCCCCAGTTTCCAGAGTCAGAAATGAAGTTCCTCAAATAGAGGCGATCCAGGCTTGCAACAGAAGGTGGTAAGTATGGCCATGAGCCTTTAAGTCAGCAAGTTTTCCTCTCTCTGGCGCCCATCCCTTTCATAGTCATGAATCTTGATGTTATTTTTAGCATGAACAGACCAAATGGAGTTGGGGGAGGAGGGAGTAAAAGTGAAGCTGACAGTATAATGTGAGCCAACATGCAGGCACTCTGCATTACAAAGAGATGAAGGATGACGTGTCATACATCAGCAGGAACAATAAAACATGATAGATTTCTTAACCTCAGCATCAATCCTAGATGAGCTCGTCCAGTTTCTCCAGAAACAGCCAGGCTGAGGTAGCTGGGAAAGTTTCTAGCTCTTTCCAGAACCAGAAGCTTCCATCTCATGGATCTGTCAGGTTCAGAAATGACCTTTACACTGTACCAAGACACTACCAGCACAAAACAAGATAATGCAGGCCAGGCTGGGATCATGGTTTCAGTTCTTTCTCTGCCAAGAAAGCTGCTAGAGACAATAATTTCCAAACCTGAAAGTGTTCAAAGTTGGCTGGAAGGACTTGTTTGAAGTCCTAAACCTCATAATTTGTGTTTGTTTAAAAGCCCAGGACATCTTCAAGCTTGTATTATCCTTGGGAGAAACTGCTGACTGTTTCCAATTTCTGAAAACTATTTAAAAAGAATTCTTGAAGTGCTTGGTATTTTAGGATTAGATAGACTTGAAAGATCTCAGGCAGATTGGAAATTAGAATAAAACGAGCTTTCAAGAGAGATTCATTTCATCAACAGAAGAATAAGCCGAATTTTCTCCTTTTTTATTTCCAAATATTAAATGCTTTAATGAAAAAAAAATTGCTGAGGAACTGTTTAACACAGTGAGGCAGAGTATGAGTCACAGGGCATTTGGGAATGAAGGAAGCTTGAATGCTTATTGTGTTCTGGTTGCTGTTGGAGATAGGATAATGACTGGGCTGTTATGAAGTCTGACCCTACACAGCAGCAGTGGCTCCATCTTTATCTAGATCTCTATTTATCTGGAGATTAATAAAAATTGTACTTGAATGTCTAGACTAGCTTCAATAAAAATAACCATAATGGAGCTTAATGGGTATTTTTATTGTGGAAAGCACAGTTTGTTGTCTGAATCTCTTTGAAAAATGTTCTTCCCATCAGATCCAGCAGACCTTTCAGAAAGTCTTCACAATGGAAATGCCTCTTCAGTATCATTTCACCTTGTGGACAGTCAGTGCATGCATGGCAGTCTGCTCACTGCAGGCTTTAGTTCTGCTCTGAACACTCCATCTACAAGGTGGCAGAGAACACTTTATTCCATGCAGCTCCTCCTTTCCCTCTCTCAGAGCAATTTTTCTTGTCTTTTTCCTGTTGTCAGTGAGCCATTATTCCTCTGTGGGGCATCTTCTGGGCTAGTGGTGAATGGAGCATGTGTTGGTATTTCAAGTGGTTCTTGTCAGCTGAGAACTAAGAACCATTTTCCATGTGCTTTCAGAAACAGAAGTACTTCCTTGTACCCTGCATAGCTGCTTCATGACTGTCTTTTTGTAATGGTTTCTTCTGGTGTGAATTAAATCATAAGTTGAGTTTGGCTAAGAAAGTTTTGCAGGAAAGTAACCTGTAAGGTGGTAGGGAAGGATTTAGAGTGGTGAGAAGCTCAAGTAGCAGGAAAGGGAATAAGGTGATGATAAATGTTGGGAAAGGTTTTAAAAACATTTGCAACTGTCCTGTGTGTGCTCACAGTGAAGTCAAAGATAAGCCAGTGCTGTATGCGCCTGAATATCCTACCTGTAAAACTCTGCATCTTGGGAAAGGAAAGAGCATGGATTAAAAAGAGAGGATTTCAAGTGAACACCAAGGGGTCGATTATGATGACCCAATGCTGAGAATCAAAGTGTGCTGTCAGAAGCACATATGTCTTGGTCTCTGAACTTGATTCCATT
The DNA here is from genome assembly GCA_013400635.1 of Hypocryptadius cinnamomeus. NCBI lineage: Eukaryota > Metazoa > Chordata > Aves > Passeriformes > Zosteropidae > Hypocryptadius > Hypocryptadius cinnamomeus. The sequence continues at coordinate 61,402 of VYZP01066274.1, read as the reverse complement.
TTTAGTGCCTCTGCAGCTCTTGTTTCTACATAACTGGAAAAGCCGGTCTACAAAAAGAAAATACATACAGTACTGCTAAGTTATTCCATGCATACACTGCATTTTGCTATGAAAGGGGGAAATGTCCTCTCTTTTGCTGTCGCTAAGTACGGAAAAGTGTTTGACTGCCTGTGAAAATGAGTTCTAAAAGCTAATACGCATCTCTGGCCAAAATGCTTGCTCATTAGTAAAACCACCCACAATATAATGAAATGACTTGACATTTTCTGTTTTGTTTAAAACATTGATCATCCAATAAGGGGGCAGTGCAAATACCATGTGACTTAAGTGACTAATGACCTACTACATCAGATGGCATCATAAACTGATAGACTTAAAGGGATGTCAGTACTTAAGACTAGTCCAGGCATGGCACTGAGTCAGCCTGCCATTTTGTGAACAGCTCAGGCTCTCCCAGAGACAGTGAGCAAGGAGAGAGAGGGACAGGGAAAAGCTGCTGTGTTTGTAGGGCTTTTACATCCTGTGATGTTTTACCTTTACAGTTAAAAAAGATGAAAAATCCAATTGCTTGGCAGATTCTCTTTTGTCTATATAAAAAAACAGCCCCCAAACCCCAACCATACTAAAAGCAAGCTCTCTTAATGCATACCATGGGCTGATATGTGTTCAGAGTAGGCTACCTCATTAATAAATGGTTGGATGATTCTTTGAGAAACATGTTGTAATTGTATTTGTAAGTAGCATAAAAAATGAGGAAATGGCTAAGATCCTACTCTGATTTTTCTGGTAAAGATTTTGGCTGACCCCTGCTCTTGGGCAGTGAAGGAATTAGACTCTCTTGCCGTTTCTTAGCTGGCTATAGGATGTTTTCCCAAGGAAGGCATCAGTGTGAAGGCAGTGGTGGCTGCGGAGTGGTGAGGAAGTCATTGTGCTGATGGAGGAGGCACACTGAAGCTGGCAGTCGGACCAGTATTCAAGTGGGAGTAAACCCTTTTCACATGCTGGAATGTAGTACTTCCTGTGTTTTTTGTTGGGAACATGTTAGGACCTCTAGTTAGCTCAGCACCTTACAATATCTGTGCAAGTCTACTGGCCCCCTACTTTCCCAAGTCTGTTTTGTTTCCAAACTCTGTATGCTTCATGGCTCTGCTGAGAGGAGGACAAGGAGGGTACCTAATATGGAAGAGCTGAGTTTAGTTTATCAATTCATGAACATTTTAAAGGGCATTGTAAGTTGAGTAGACCTATGACACATAAGATGATGCATTCCATATATTGTGATTTCCTGTTATTCCTACCCTGACCCTTTCTGTGGTTACCATTTGGGGATCAGCTCAGCTGTGACCAATTGCTGAAACATTTTTTGTTTTTTCGTAGTAAAAATGAAGTTACAGTGATTGTTTCCTTTCTTCTATAAAATCACGTCCATTTAAAATCATATGCATTCTCTTGGCTTAAAACAGAGAAGCCCTGGGGGCACAAATCAACAGGTGCTAAGTAAATACCATGCAATCAAAACTAGTAAATGAAGCTAAGAGCTGGCAGCAGTGGGAGAAACAGGGAATATAAATAAAAAATTAATATAAAAAGCAGGTATTAGAGAAGGAAGTACTGGGGGAAAAATGGGAGGCAGAAAAAGGCATTCAAGTGAGTTACTCATATTGTCATTTGGGACTTCTCTGAAAAAATCTTCCCTTCTCGCCAGTACCCTTTCCCTATAATCATGGCTCAGATAGTGCAAAGAGAAGGAAGAGGAGAACATGTGGGGGAATCTGTAGATTTCTTCCCCTACTTAAACAACCGTGTCTTTCATTTTTAGCACATGGTGCCAGATCTTTACCTGAAAAAATATTCTAGAAACTCCCTCCTGAGCCTGCTGGTGGGAAGTGAAGGTCAAGCAGGTATCAACAGAAATCCTTTGTCCTTGCTCCCAAAAACATCTAATAACCACCCTACACGAAAACCCCAGCTTGCTTGTTGGAAGCAGTGTAAGGTGCTCGAGTCTCTTGCTTTAAAAGATTTCTGATGTCCTGCCTGGCTTCCTGCCACTGGTGCAGATGGGCACAGGTCTCCTGTAGTCCTGGGTCATATCTGCCATTTCTGTGCAGATGTCTTGTGCACCCCAAGGCATCCCAAATGGCACCAAAAACCTATGTTTAGGCAAGTGAAGTGAGCCGCAGGGAAATGTCCTGCTTGGCAGAGTGCGGCCACAGATGGACTCAGAGAAAGGAGAAAGCCATCTGGGCCCATGGTTTAATGGAGTCCCTTCATTGCTGCCAGTCTGGAGGGAGGGAGGTGGCAAAGGTCACAGGGGAAGGTGTGCTGGGGAGGAGGGAAGGGACAGATGTGACAACCAAGTTCCATGTGGTTTGGTTCCATGTGGTTCCAAGTTCCATGCTCCACGTGGCTTGAGGATTGAAGCTTCCAGTGATTGTGTTGCTATTGTGGCAGAGTTAATGCTCTCTTAACACTGCCACAAAGTTGCCACACACGACCAGAGAATGCAGCCAATGCTACTTCAGTGCAGGGTGAAAGCTGCCTGGGCTACATCTTCATAGTCCTGGCAGGAGTTCAACTACCAGTGCCATTGTCACAGCCCTCCAGAACAACTGGCACCACACCTGGTCACTGAACCAGCCTGCTGGCACAGTGATGTCCTGCGGCAGTGGCTGGACAGCTAGTATAGAAAACTTGTGTGTTTTTGGAAAGTGGGGTGTCAGAAGAGTTTTCCATTAAAGATGTGAAGAAATGGAGGGAAACAAAAGGTCAGGGCATTGATAGCCATGAAGTTAGCGTGTGGCAACAACTGACCATGAAATACAAGAGTAGAGTCTTGAAAAGGGGAAAGTGAAGAGTTGAACTTTAATGGTGGTTGCTTTTTGAAACCATTGTGTCCTATTAAGTCCCCGTTGGTATCTGGATTTGCACTGCCAGGATATGTCTCATAAACATCAGGAGCATGCATATTTTTATTCTCTGGAAAGCAAATGCGCCAAACAAG
>VYZP01066274.1:8240-58382 GCA_013400635.1 Hypocryptadius cinnamomeus | reverse complement strand
CCAAACAAGCACGCTTTTAAATTCTGAGTATACAGTGAACAAGTCTGGTTGTGCAGCCCTGTCAGCATCCCTGGCTCCAGCCTTCAACACTGTCTGCTCTCTTGTGCTGAGCTTCCTGAACAAAGCTCCAGTTGTTCCCATCAGAATTCCACAACTGCTCCATCCTGTGAGCCTCCAAGGAGACAGTGCACAGCCTGCTGGAAGATGGGCCAGCCTTAAGGTGGGAACTGGGAGAAAGTCTTTGAGATACATAAATAGGAAATCATCAGTCATCTAATCAAAATTTTATTTCTTCTCTTTCTAAATGGTAGACCAAGACTTATTTGATAATGATGGACTATCTTTTGTCATGTAGTTAAATGAATAATCTTTCACTACTATTCCTATTCCACATTTATGTTCTTCCTAGGAGCTCCAGATGACTTTGCAAAGCCAGTAGAAGTGAGGAAGTAGTTTGCAGGTGGAGGGGAAAAAAGTTAAATTTTTTCATGAAAAATGGGATTCTGTGGTTAATGAAGCGAGTTTTAAAGAAAATTTTCCCAAAGAAAGCAATTAGAATGAAACATTTCAGAGAAAATGTTGATTTTTTAAAAATAAAGCTTATTTCTAATTTAATGTAGAAAGTATACATTTTCTGCCTTCAATTTCTACACTGTATTTTTTTCTGTAGGGATTTCCTTTTTGTATTATTTTATTTTTTTTTTTCATTTTCCAGTTAAGCTGCAAGAGACACTAACAGTTTCTCACTTTCAGAAAGATTTGCAGGTCATCTGCCCTTTCTTTTGGCATACCCTCAAGGGAACAGCAGTGGAGGTGCGCTAAGGGACCATGCATCTCTCCTGAAGGGCCATGCCTCCTTGGTTTTCCATGGACCTGGGCACAGGACTGGTCTGAAATGAGCAGCGAAAACAATCCTCCTTTCTCTGAGCCGGAGTCCTTCCCCAGGGCACTGGCATTCTCAGCTGATCAATTCTCCCCAGGATCCCTCCCCAGTGTGAATGATAATAGGAGGGGTACAGGCAACTGATTTATAATATTCTTGAAAATCTGGATAGATTGCTGTAACGATCAGAATTAATTACTCTTTTCAAGATTTTATGTTTCCAAGCTTCCTTTTTCCTCCTCCTCCGTCCCCCCTACCCCCTCCCCTGCCTGCCAGCTCAGTCGTCCTCTTTTCCCTCTGGAGTCCTTCCACCTTGGCTCCTGGCCAGCTCCCTACAATAAAGTCACATGCTAATCAATAACACTTTTATTGAGAGTGACAGACAGGAGCTAACTGCACTGAAACAGTAACAAGTTCAGCCAGTAGTAAATGCGCTCTCCTCAAATCCCAGCCCTTGTGCTTTGCTTGCTGCCTCTTCAGCTTTCCCTCAATATCTGTCTCGGGCTTCTACTCCTCCCTCCAGACCTCACAACACAGTGGTTTTTTGATGACCCTGTCTAAAGTGACGGTCGCCTCCAGGCTTTCTGACAGGAAGCATTTGGTCCCTGGGATTTCAATACCCCTTGGCTTTGACTGTGCTGCTTTAGTAAACTGGTGCTCAGGGCATGTAGATATTCTTATTTTGGCTGAATGCAGGCCTGTTTCTGTGAGTAAGGCTGAGGTATCGTGGGGTGAAAACAGAAGTCTGCACAGTCAGTCCCAAACAAGGTGTATTCCACAGCAGTACATTCATTTCCCAGCACCCTCAAAGTCTTGCTAACCCCAGACCCATCTGATGCTAAAACAAGGGTCCCTCAAGAGCTCTGCAAAAATGCAACTACACCAGTCTATAACTGCACTTAAAAAGAACTGAGACCATTGTGGGTGGAGTGAGTCCTGCTTGTGGTAGGGCTCTGAAGGTCACCTCTTTGGCCAGAATAGTGCTGGTACTTTCTGACAGAGCTCAAATAGGACCCTGACTTGGGTCCTATTTCGTGTCTGACTTGGTCTTGCAGCTGCTCATAGTCAGAACTGCTGGTCTGGGAAATGACTCTTTCCTGCATCTGGAGATGCTCTGGCAGGGCAGAGCAGTGCAGTGCTGAGAAGCAGCCTCTAACGTGCCCTTCCAGCACAACTGACTGACTGTCACTCCTGAGGGCAGGCCCTTTGTGCTCAAGCATGCCACTGTGCCAGCAGAGCTCCTGTTGTTTGCCATGACTCATTCAAGAGTACATGAAAGCACGTCTAAGACAAACTGAGAGGCTAATGGCTCCCAGACCATGAGAAGATAGAAGTTACCATAAAAAACATTGCTGGTCATTGCTATTGCTGCTTTACTGACCCAGGCAAAGCTTGGTTGGAGTAAAGGATCAGTGTAATAGGACATAAGAGTCAAACTATCTGATGTGCCTCCAAGAACGACACATTCTCTTCCATGACACCTACACAGCCTCTTGCTTTGCCAGAGATGTGATCAGCTGTATCTGTGCCTCCTTCTTATCACACTTTCTGCTGAGCAGGGAGAGAAGTCTCATCTTCTGGTGCTACCTGTCCTCATCCACTGGACACTGCAGGGACACCGCACACCTCTTACCTCACTCATTCACAAGCATCACTTTTGCTTCATATAAAGTAGATGGTGGTCCCCACCTTCCATCACATGCCACCTGATACCACCATAGTCTGATGCAGGCATGCCAATAAATCTGAAATGTTGTGCTTTCCTAGTATAAGACAAGACCCAAAACAGAGAGAAGGTTAGGAGAGACAGCTTTTCATGTTTAGAAAACTGCCTACCTTCTTTGTACCACCAACTTACAGTGAGTCTGATCTATCAGCAGTCCTGCAAATCCTAGCTCAGGGGTGTTTGGAAAGGAGTAGGATTAGCTGAGGTCTTCTAAAGGAAACCTCTAAGGCTATGAAATATTTCTAAGCTTAAGAAATAATACTTCTAATTACTTTTTATAATTATTTCTTCTGTCAGAAATATGAAAATCAAATATGTGTGATGTTAAAAAATTATTTTTCATTAGAAAGTTGTAATTTCTTTTATGGACTCCTGAAATGTTCTCTATCATTTTCTGAAAAATTAGTTCATTTCTGGCAGAACACTATCTTATATCAATTGAAAAAATATCAGTAGAAAAGTTTTAAAAACCAAGTGAGGACTGATAAGGGTTTTGGATTTTTTTTCAGTTTTAAAGTGCATCAGTGTATTTGGGGGGCATGGTGTTGTAACACAGAGATCAGGATCTCTGGCCTTCTACAGAATGAGCAGAGATCAGTTTCCTGGATCATTTATGAGTTGGTAAATCATTTATTGGGATGGGCTGTTGAACAAAACACAGCAATAGCGCTTCATAAAATATAAATAGTACAAAATACTTTAGTTCTATTAACAACCTGTAACTGACGCACTTGAACTCTTTCTCATTTTCCTTTTTAATTTCTCTGTCTTGTAAAGTGGAGCTTGGTTTATGATTGCAAATAAAAATGAATTTGGTGGATCTCATCTTAATTTTATCATCCCAAACCCATAGTTTCACCTTCCAGCTTGTATCTTATAGTCTCTACTCAAGGAAGACTTGAGTGCAGGAGGCAGAGGAAATAATCAAGGGAGGTTCTGTGGTGGCTGTGGCATAGCAGGGGCAGTGGCCCAAGACTGGCTGGGAAGCCAGACCCTGCTGGGAGGTCAGTTCTGAGGTGTGCCATCAGTCACAGAATCCTGTGGCCGCTCTTGCTCAGAGCTGTTCTTGGCTCAGGATAGGGATATCGATCCCCGACTCCCAAGAATCACTAAATCCTCTTTCAAATTAAAATAAGTGAATAAATAAGCAGAGGCAGAAATGCAGGAAGCACTCCTTTTCAGATTACTTTGCAGATCAGGAGCCAAGTGAAAAAATCTGTGGGCCACTGGGATTAACTTGCTTGCAACAGCAGGACCAACAGGGGGTTGCTTCTGAGGACAGTGGGCCCAGTCCCTTGGTGATTTTCTCTGAGGGAAGGCTTACTACACTTATCCAGTGAATCCCTTCTTTGGCTTGTATTCAGAAATTCATTGTGCTGAATAGGGTTGCTGGCCCACCCCCAAACCACTTCTTCCTCTTTTTCACCTTCTTCTCCAGGATGAGGGAAAGCCTCAACTCCCCCTTTATCTCTTGAATATGGTTCACTGGCTTTAATCTGGGAAATCTCAAGACAGAATAATTTTTTGTTCTCTGTTTAGACTATGGAGATATGACAGGATGGTGGAATGGTGGGGAAGACAATGACAATTTGATATAAGAAACAGAACTTAGCATTTGTGGAGATTCCTTCAACAGGCTTTGTTCTGAAAGTCTCCCTCTGAAGTACAATCCCTTTTGGTCTAGGATGTGACATCTCTTTGTAAGTATTTTCTGCAGAGAGCTTGTAGCACCTGTCCTTGTGATGGACTTCAGATGCAGTCTGGGAAATGACTTGCAAGGGTTGTCTCTGAGTTTCAGTGGTTTTTTTTCCAGAGCACTGAGCAAAGACAGGCAAGGTGGATCATCCTAGGATAGAAAAATAGAATAGGTGGTAAACAATATTTCTTCTCTCATCTTCCTGCAGTTTACCTTTTAGGGAGTGGAGGATTGAAACCAAATCATCCCAGATTCTTCTCAGTGCATCTCCACTGTGTTCACCTATTTCTTGCCAATTCCACATTAACTGCTTTATTTTTAGAGACATAAGAATATGGCCCTATGGATGGAGGAAAAAAATGGAACGTTCCTTCTGTTCTTACTAGAATAAAATGCAAATGGATGCTTCAACATCCCCTGTACTTTCAGTCCTGAGGCAGAACTTCCCCAAGCAACTGAGTAGACACTGTCTACCACAAAAAATATCAGGCTCAGTCCAACCAGCAATTTTGCCTCACAGTAGTGCATATGGGAACAAATTGATGGGAGGGGATATACCATAGCATGGTGGGAATGGGAAGGAGCAGATAAATTACAAGCCAGCATCACAGGGAAGTGCAATTATCATTTAACTGCAACCTGCTGATCCCACTGCTTTACCTCTTCCTTGGCTTTCTGGACTGGAGGAAGAGTAAAATGGTGCTCAGCCACCCATAAGTGAGCTGATACACCAGTCCTACCTTAGCCCTTGCCCCTCAAAATCTGTACACCTCCAGTTCTTCAGATGATCATTCTCATACTATGCTCCTTTCCTTCTCTCTGTCTGTACACGAGTAGTTTTATGTCCTGGAGGATATGTGAGCAATGCCCTAACAATCTTCCTCGACAAATGAATGATGGGCAGTCTTGTGGATCTCTGAAAGCACTTTGTGATGCCTCGTATTAGTCAAATCTTTCAGATTTTAATATACTTCCACCAGCTCTAGCAGGGTACATGTGCATACATGCCTCTGTGTGCGCATGTAAAAATCCTTGCCAACGTGTCATCCTTTATTGAGCGAAATATTGACAGGTTTGGATGTGGAGAGAAGATGGGAAAGAACATTGTGTCTTTCTGGAGAACTAAAAGGCCTCTGCCTTCTGCATTCAGTGCCTTCCTTCATCTCATGTGCACACGCATGCACAAACATCCGCCGCCACTCCTACAACCACTTCCTAGCATAGAGTCAGAGCCAAGGAGAGTATATATTTTCTCATCATGGAACAAAATCTTTTTTAGAAAAATAATAAAACTTCATTAGAGTATTAATTCAAAGCTTTTATTTTTTATAGTCCCCTTTTTATCATTTTTATTGCTAGGTTTAAAAGGAGGAGATTCCCTACATTAGGGAGGCAGCGAGCTGTTTTACATGGAGTGTCCAAGTGCCATTTACTAGTATCAACTTTGGGATGCAGGCTGGTTGCTTTTGTGCCTGACTTGCTCTGAGTACCTCTCTGTGCTTTGCTTTGGTGCTGTCTGAGGCTGCATACGTGCTGTGCATTTGCCCTGGTGTTCTGTGTGTGTATCCTGCCTGTCACAGGGAGCTGGAACTGGAGTATATGGTGAATTTCTACATGTGTAATGCATGCTAATTGTTTTCTTCTGTACTTTCTATGATGCTGAACCTTGGAGTAGATCTGAGCCAGCTTTTTCTCACCTCATCCCTGTGCTGTGAATCTTGTAAGGTAGAAGTTACACATGTCAACATCTACCTAATAACAACACATGAATTGTGCAGAGCCCTGAGCTCTCTGTGAGGGAGACATGACCTTCGTTATAATGATACAGTTGACATTTTCCCTGTGACACTTATTGTAACATCATTGCTTCCTGTTGGCATCTGTGGGCTTATCAGGCAGTTTGTTCAAGCAATCTGGAGTTGTGATGAAACCAGGCAGGAGGGAAGAGGCTGAGATTTGAGGGAGAAGAAGAGGGAGAGGGGCAAAAAAGGAGGATTCATGGAGTATCAGAGCATACAGAACATTTTTGAATGTGAGCTAATCTAATCCTCTCCCTGCCTGTGGATTCACAAATACCCTGCACTGCAGAACCCAACATCCCTACAGCTCACCACTTATTGTTGTCATTCCTGCTATTGGTGGCAGTGGTGCTCCCAGCAATAGGAGCCCAGGCTTCCTGGGCAGTCAAGCCCACCAGAGAAGGAGGTCCAGGAGTCTCTTTTCCATTGTGCAAACCCCTTACAAGCAAGGGTGGCCCAGGCACCCCACATCTATCCTGAGGCTAACATTATGGCGCACTAAGTGATGTTTATGTGGGGATAATCCAGGAGATCTGGTCTATGTTCAGAATGTCTTCAGGCTCATCTCTGATTTGTTGAAGCTGGCTAGTATTTGACTGATCTTGAGGGGAAAATCAGGCCCTAGAGTGGTCAAAATCTGGAGTCAGGTGTACTGACGCAGTCTTTCCTCTTCTTGCACACACTTTTTTTTCTGCCTTTTAGCATAAGTCCTAAATTTATCATCACAGTGAGGAAATCAATGATTGCAATAGCTGGGGCTTGGGGTTGGTGTCTGTACTGAAATCAACTAGCCCTTGGCCACCTAATACCCGCCCAAAATGAGACAGGCACATGTTAAGAGCTTCTGGTCACTTATAGTGGGGGGGTGGTAAAAGCTAGTTTAATGTACAGAAGAAAAGCTTTGTATCCTGTTATTGCCCAAGCATTTCAATTTCTTGTTGAAACTCCTGAATTTAAGCTGTGGGTCCAAACACTCCATCTATGCTACATGAGGCTACTGTGGAGTCCTGCACTTTTGCTCCTAATCTACAATCTGTAAACGTCACATGCACCACTAACTCATTACAACTTAACTGATGCTACAATTTTTGTGTCAGGGCTGATGAGAGGTCTAAAATTAAAATTCTCAGCAGTTTCATCTGGCAAGTAGGCACATGTATTTCCTGCCCCTTTTTTGCTTTCCAGTCGCTCCTCAATGCTACTTTTGGGTACAGCTGTTGCCAGGGCAAAGCAAGCCCCGCACTGTGTTTTACTTCTGACAGCATCCTTGGCTGGTTAGCTGCGAGGAGAGTGGAGTAGAGCAAAGTGGCTCCTTCATTTTTCATGGGAACATAGAATTTGACATACAAGATCAGGCTCTGCCTTCCCTAATGGCCAAATATGTGATATTTCAGAGGAGTGCAATATCCTGCCAATAAAGAATATATTTATTGGCACAGCTTCCTGCCAAGGGTTTTGGATTGAGCTGCCTGATAAGACAAGAGGTGCAGTGAGAGCCGCCGCAAAGAGGCAGGCTGTAGGCCCCTCACGTCTCAGGGTAATGCTTCAGGCAGGGGACTCCCTTCCTGAGCCCTATGGAAAGCACTCTGCTTCCTGAGGCATGAGATTCATTTGCCTTAGTAATTACTGTGGCTCCCACAGCTACATATGTTATTAGCAGGTATCATATGTTTCAGGCATAAAATGAGGTCTGGCGGGGGGGAAACCCCAAAATTCGTAGTCATTGTTCACCTGAGTTGATCCGTTCTTGTGGGAGGGAATCTCCCAAGTTGCTAATGTGTAGCTTTAGAAGCTATGATATTTGCGTGCAATGGAGATGATGGGATATATCTTTCATTTCATCTGGAGGAAAAATAGCTAAGGATTATGAGAGATAAGTAGAGGTAAAACTCCCTGTTATTTTAGCATTATATGGCACTTTGGGCCTTTTTAGCTTCAGTAGCACTGTATTCTGCCTCCAGGGGAGAGGACACTTTGTTCCCTCACACACAAAGAACATGCAGAGGTTTCCCCCGTGAATGTCTTTAACAAGGAGAGGAGAGCAGCATGGGAGAATTCAAGTAGAGCACAATAAAGCATTTTCCATTTCAAATACAGTATTACCACAGCCTCAACACTGGGATGGAGATTTTGGAAATTTTGCACTGTTGACGCTCACAATTTTAGCAGTAATCCTTAGTCCTTCCATATCTAATTTCGAGCTCAGCTGCCTCTTAGGTATGTGAGAAGACAAATTTTCCTTTCATTGCTTTTTGGAGGAAGTGAGGAGGGCTTGAAGGTTTTTTACTATAACGTCACCTGATGAAATGCTTGAAAATACAGCCCTAAATGTCACCTGATGATTCAAAACCAAGAAATCTAGAAAACTAATTTTCATGGTTTGGGGAGGCTACACTCAGGATTTCTGATTGCTTGAACTGCCAGTACGGGGAAACAAAGCCAGACTATTTAGAAACAAAGGTGCCTTGATTTCAGAGCTGTTTTATACAATAGAAATAAGACATCACTCCTTTTCACTGCTCCCTCAAAGACTCCCGGCAAGCATTTTTCTCACAGCCAGTGAAGGGTGGATGTATTTCCCTTCATAGTGCGTCAGTACCTGCAACAATCTGCACATTGTACGATGACAGCCATTTGCCTGCTCCTCTGTGCTCAGACCCTTGGTCCTTAAGATGTGCCTGCTAAATCACAGTTTTGCTTCCTCTTAGGATTCATGGAGAGGAGGATGGGCAAGGGTGAGAGAGAGGTTTTCCTCTGTTCATTAGAGGGTAAGATTAAGCCTTATTATTAATTATTCCTGTATTATGGCCACTGGTGGCCTGTAGTATTCCAGAAGTCAGATTGCCAGCAGCACTAAATCAATGCTGCTGCTGGTTCAATGTTATCAGTCTGTAGCCACACAGAAATTTGGTATGTTATAAAATAAGAGTAAAGCTTCATAATTTCCTTGCAAATGTAGGGCATTAGTGTTTTCTAAGTGACAAGCCTATCTGGAAATGCAATCAGGTCTTTAGCTGTAATGCTATGGCAGTGATAGCTAAGTCATACTCAGGGCAGAAATTAGCTAAAAATTAACCATACAATTGCAAAGGGGCAAAGAAATTAAGTGTAACGCATCCTTCAGGCTGCATGGGCCTTAGTGCTCATCACTGAGGACACATTTCTACCTGTGGAGCTCTCCAGGCTGAATGCATGGTAAAAACCTCTGTCTTCTTCCTCAGCATCCACAGACAGTTCATCCTGGCAAAGTGGTATTTACCTAGCTCTTTCCTGGCTCTTAGAGCAATGGTTGAGAGCAGATCAGGACCCTCCCCTTTGTTACAGAAGAAGTGGCGCTGAAAAGCATTCAGATAAAGCACTGAAGAAATCTCTAAGTTGCCATTAAACAAAGGTTGTTTTTCACCTGGGCTCTGATAACATTAATTTGGGTCTATCCCAGCACCAAGCCCTGGGTATGTTGCTCTGGGAGGTAAGCTCTTGGTCCCCTGTGCAGCAGGAGCTCCAACCTAAGTGAAGCCAGACCCAGAACCTGATGTATTGCTTCAAAAAGGTGTGAAAAATTAGAGAAGCTACAGAAAAACTACTTCACATCCCCTTGAACCCTTGGGCTGGGGTCCGAATGCGAAAGCCATCTGTTCCTCCTTCCATCTATCTCAGACCTAAGACCATTAGGGAAAGATGACTACTCTCAATGTTAAGATCCTCTTGGCTGGCTGGTCTTCTTTCCCAAACTTTGGCATCCCTTTGCCCAGTTTGGCCAGAGGATAATTTCCTCTGTGGTTCAGCTGGCTTGGCGTCTGCTTGCAGGACTTGGACGTGGTGCTCTGAGTCTCAGCCATGGAAACATGCTGGCCATGCACACACAGAAGCCTGGTTTGCCAGGCTGAAAGACTGTGGCCAGTTGGTCGCATCCACTGTAGTGTCTGGCCACCAGCTGGGAGACACGACACCCAGAATGTTGCTCCGTATGCTAAATGAATTGCGAATGATTACAAAACCTGTTTCTGTAAAGGCTTCTCCTTGATTCTTGGAATAATTGCGTGCTGTGTCCCTCTCAGAACTGATAAAGGTTTGGGAAGGATCAGGTCAGTGATATGCAAAGGACAATTTGGCATCAAATTCAGCATGCCTTCTTCATATTACAATTTTTTAAACTATTTTTTTTTTTAATTTAATGAAACATAACAGAGACTTTACATTTCTTGGAAGCTGCTTATCTCTAGTGAGCAAGTTTGTTTTGTGGTGCCAAGCTTGTGCCAGGTCTTGGTGTAGACAGTGTAATCAGCTGATAAATATTTACCATGCCATGTATTCCTCTGTCTATATATAGGAAGTTAAACCAGTGTAAGATCCAGGAGAGAAGAGAGAGGTATTTCAGAGTACTTAAAGAAAGTTATCTCTGCATGTCTTTAATTATTCCAGTAATTGCTTGAGGAAGAGCAGTAGTCACCATACTGTGTCTTTGGTAGGACCTGAACTACTTTCATACCCCTCCAAGACTATCAAAACTAGGATTCTGGTTATGTGTGCAAATTTCAAGCCTAATTGGTGACAGTGTATAAAGTCTCAGTTCTGGCAGTAAGCTGAGTAAAGGATGCATATGGGTTTTCTAAAAAATTGGGGACTCTGTGTGTAGTCCCTAAGCCTCTTGATTCACTGGGCTACCTTGCATGTGTTACCCTCCCTGCTTAGTGTCTCTGTGGAAATGAGTGTAACAATATCGATTGATTAAAGATCTTTAAACTTCACAAGTAAAAATGCCAAAAAGGTGCTAAATATTATGTATCTTTACTTAAAGTTTAGGGTCAGGATGATTTTTAATGAGGATTATGTGCATTTATAAGGTTAATCCATGTAAAATGTACTTAGTGGCAGCAAAAGTGGTTGTTAAAATGTGATCATCATGTGGCCCAGAACTGACACGTCTGGATCCTAGTCCACAGTGATGCCAGATCCAGTCCAGGTTTCATGCGCCCATGTTGACTTTTCTTGGAATAAAATACATAATGGATCAAGCTGCCATATTAAATTTAGTTGTTCGCTGTCACATCACACGGTACACAGTCTGCTCCCTAAATCCCATACTAATCCAGTTGTCTGTATCTTCTTTGGTATAAAAGCACATTAGCCTCAAAAGAAGCAGCAGAGAAAATATTCATAGAAAAATAAAACAGTGACGAGAGGGTTAATATCAAGCTCCAGTCTTAACCTGATATAGCATTTATATGTCTTCAGCAATAGCACTTCAGCCCCAATACATATATTCTTGATGCTTCACTGGGAAGATGATGATTTGTGATTTCTCTTTATCATCTCTCACACCCATCTTCATTCATTTGCTTATGGTAACCCCAATGTGTAGTGTAGTTTTAGCAGTGTCAGTAGTGTACCTTTTACCTGGAGTGAGTTTAATAGGATTTGACAGTGACAGAGGATGAGAAAATTCTGTGATTCTATTATTCATCCCATTTCTGCAGCAGTCTTTGTAGATTGTATACTATTAGGAGAAAATGTTTGTACTGAAGATTTCCTATCTCACTCTCTCCATCTGCCTCCATCCTTACAGCTTGCCCCCATCATCACACTGTGGGTACCTCTGGTCATTAAAACCTTTTGTAGGAAAAAAGTGAAGAGAGGGGCAGGAGGAAGGCCAAGGAACCACTTAGATATCAAATATGATAAATTCATATATTAAAGGGCAGTCCTTCTTCCAGAATGTTTATGAGCAGCAAATCAAGCAGAGCCAGAGCCACCTTTGTCACTCACGTGATTTGCAAGCACTGTGTCTGACAATTGCATCTGTGTCTTGAATGGATAGCTATGACTCATTTGTATTAGAGCATCTCTCTATGTACAGGCCTTGCCTTGCCAGTGTCTTCATATTCTCCCTTGCCAAGCTGCTGTTATGAGGCCGTGTCTTTGGCCTATTTGAACTGTATTCATTTCAGTTTTTAACTGACCTTGGTTTGCTCCCTGACCATTGCTCTACTTTCTGATCTCTAGGGCTTCTGTTCACACAGTGCTGGACATCACTGAAAGAATTGGGGAGGCAAAGTCTCAGCATGAGGCTGGCCTCTTGACTTTGATTCCATCATCTCTGCAGTGCAGAAATATATAACTGACTCCTCCAGTTGGGAAAGGTAAAATATCCTTTCCGAAGTCCTTCCCAAAAAGGTTAAGAATTTCATTTTGGATGAACATCCTTGCCCTCTGAGCAAGTCTTTATATTAATGATCTCATGACAGATTGCTCCTTAAACTGGCCCTAGCGCAGGTCAAGACAGAGTGAGAATATTCTCTATTTAATGAGGCAGAGATCAGAGCCTCTAATATTTCATCATTCGTGCTCAGGGGAGGAAGGGAGTTATGAGCTTGGAGAGCTGCTGGCAGAAGGGGCCCTTTGTGAGCAGCTGTGATGGCAACTCGCTCACTGCATGGTTCTTAGCCCCCAAGAACTTACTGCTGTATGTTTCCAGCTTCCTCTTGGAAAAACTAACCTTTGTCATTAAACTCATTTAAATGATTGAGTTCAGTGTTGGCGAAAGACCTGAGGCTAATAACCCTCGGGACAGAAGAGAAAAATTTAGTCTGCAGAGGGGTGTAGGATGAGGAATATGGATGCCGGTGGTACATGGACAACCACAGTCTACAGGACTTTGTGGAGCATTTATTGTTCCTCATCAGATTTTGCCTAGGAAGGGTGGGCAATCTGATACTCAGATGCTAGTAAATTAGAAAGCCAACTCGCAGATCCAGTGGTTTACAAGTGTCTTAATTTATTAATGAGTGGAGGCCATCTCAATGTGTGTAAATATAGATTTTAAATCACTTGACAAGATGTACATAAACAATCAAACTTGTAGCGTAGTGCTGAGACGCTAATGTTAAATCCACCCCTGACTTGAGTGCTACTTTTCAGTAGCACTGTGTCCCTGGGAAGCAGTGATATATAGTGCTGTGCAAATCACTGGTGCCCTTAAACTGCAGCTCTGAAATATTTACACATCCAAAGTGTGTGTGTAAATTGAGAGTATCACAACGTTCCCATACGGTGACAGAGATTTGTAAATTTTGCTTCTGTGCAGTCCAGCATTTTCCTGCTAGTGACCGGGAGCCAGGACCCAAGAGCATAAATTCCCCAAATAATTCTTGCAATAGTTAGGGTGAGCTCAGCTCCTGCACTTAGCTACTAGAAGCAAATCTTTCCAAGGTGCCACAGTTATGTTTTGCCCTTTGAAAGGTACGGGTAGCATTTTTAAACCAACAGCTCTTAGAGAAACAATAATAGCTATGCAAGGTGCTATTCCATGGTGTTGAGTAAGGCCATCCTGGCTGGCTCTAAGGCTAATTGGATTGGTCAAGGCTGGACTTTGAATCCTGTGCTCAGTTTCAGGCCGTGCACGACTGGAAGGACATTGAGGTGCTGGAGTGTGGCCAGAGAAGGGCAATGGAGCTGGTGAAGCATCTAGAGCACAAGCCTGATGGGGAGCTAAGGGAGCTGGGGTTGTTGAGTCTGGAGGAAAGGAGGCTCAGGGGACCTTATTGTTCTTTACACTCCCTGAAAGGAGGTTATGGTCAGGTGGGGGCTGGTTTCTTCTCCCAGGTAACAAGTGATAAGACAAGAGGAAACAGCCTCAAGTTGTGCCAGACAAGATTTACATTGGATATTGGGAAACATTTCTTCACTGGAAGGGTTGTCAAGCACTGAACAGCTGCCCAAGGAAGTGGTAGATTCACCATCCCTGGAGGTATTTAAACGATGTGTAGATGTGGCATCTAGGAACATGGGTTAGTGGTGGGCTTGGCGGTGTCAGTTAATGGTTGGACTAGATCATCTTAAGAGTTCTTTTCCAACCTAAACAATTCTCTAATTCTGTAATGGAGGAAATATGCCTGAAGAGCAGCAGATGGTCCTACTAATCATGGCTGACCATAGGTAAGAGTTCAAGGGTGTGTCGCTCAGCCCTGAGTGTCAGTTGGGACCATCCAGCCTTCCTCACTTCCCTCCATCCTGCAGGAACAAACTGCTCCTCGCAAGGCATGGAATTTACCAGCGCAGAGTCCCGGAGTGTTGCCGGCAGCCCCGACGCGTTGGTGGCGGGGGCGCGGGGCCCGCGGCCGGGCTGAGGCGCCTGAGGGCGGGTGCGCCTCCGCCGCCGCCATGACAGCGGCGCGCGCTCCCGCCGCCAGGTGTCGCTCGGCGCCGAGGCCGCGCCGGGGGCAGCGGGAGCCAAGGCCCGGAGCCAAGGCCGGGAGCCAGGGCCGGGAGCCCTGGGCTTGGTGCAGGCTGGCGCTGGGCCGCTCTCCTCAGACTACGGTTCCACGTGCTGCTGTGAGCGATGCACCTCCGTGGACTGCCATGCTCGCTCTCTGCCGCTCCTTGGGGAGGGGAAGTGCAGAGGGAGGTGCTGATTCCTGCCCCCCTCCCCAGCGCCCAGTAACAGGGCAGGTGGGAATGGCTCAAAATTGTCGCAGGAGAGGTTCAGACTGGACACTAGAATGCATTTCTTTGCTGAGAGAGTGGTCAGACAGTGGAACTGGCTTCCTAGAAAAGTGGTCAATGCCCCAAGCCGTCAGTGTTTAACAGACATTGGGCCAATGCCCTTAACCACAGCCTTTAACTTTCGGTCAGCCCTGAAGCCGTCAGGCTGAACAATTACTGTAGGTCCCTTTCAACCAAAATAGTCTGTTCTATCTTATTCTATTCTATTCTATTCTATTCTATTCATTGGTTAATAGTAAACATTAAAAAACTGCAAAAAATCCCACCAAAAATTCCCACAACCTCCCCCAAAACAAACAAACAAACCCCTCACAATTAAAAAAACCCCACAAAACAAAAAACAAACAAACAAAACTAAACAAAAACCAAACCCCACAAACAAACAAACCCCCCCAAAAACCAAAAAAATTTCCACAAAACCAACCCACCAAACAACAGACAAAACAGCACCCCAAAAACCAACCAAAACCAAACAAAAACAAGTAAGAGAAAGTATCTGGACCACTTGTAGTTGTCATTGTATGATGTATTTTATAAGAGGACCTTTGCCTTCCTTGCCAATTTTAACCAGTTTCTAATCTGGATAATTATATTCTGTCTAATCTTGTACTCTTTTAGCACTTGTTATTCTTCTTCATTTGCTGCCTTAAACTATTGTTGCTTTTAAACAGCTGTTTTGTTCCATCACAGAGAAAGCTTCACTTCAGGGAAGGGCAAGCACTTGTCAAATAATATTAGTTCAATAATTTATATAGTGTTTTCTTCCCCTATTTTGTAATAAATTATTCACCTTGTATCATTTTGCATTATTCCTCTGGTTAACTGAGGTAGCCTAACAATTTTAAAATGTATTTGTCAGAAAAATTTGTTGAATTACTTTTGTCAGTTTGGGGCTCTTTTTCCCGAAATAAAGGCTTTGACAAATAATCACAGTCCTTAGCTGCCCGGCCCATGTGGTGAGTGAAGTGGTTTAGATAGATTGATGGTGAACAGTTTTGTAACTCAAAACAAAGCAGCAAAGCAAAAAGCAAAAAAAGCACCATTCTCTGAAGAAAAAAGCTGAAGCCCATTCTCTGAGATTTTGTATACTGTGAAATGTAAAATATAAGTGTCGGCTCTGTTTGTTAGCTGATCATCTCTTGGATGGCAGAATCTCTGAGGCCATCAACTTGCCAACTGAATTAGAGCATGGGGATTAGAGAAACACAGGTTGAAAATATGTTGGAAGGACCTGTTTGCTGTCTCCCACATTCTTGAGGCAGCTTGTGGGCCTTCACAATATTACAGCTTAAGTTTTCTTACATCCTCTATGAGATTGCTGAAATGGTTGTCTTCAAGGTTGCTTTAAACTTGGTCTGCTTGGCATTAGATGAGGCCTGACATGGGGTAGGAGTGCGTGTGCAGGTGGGGCCATGTTATGGATTTCATACAAGTTGTAGATGGGAGAGTGCTCTGTGCCCAGCCTCCTGAAATACTTGTGCAGGATTGGTTGGGGATAGAAAAAAAAAGCAAGTTCCCCCTTGCCTCTCCAGGCGGCAGAAGAGCAAAGTATTGACATGCAAATAGAGGTGTTCTGAGCTGAGGATACTTGAGAGATGTGTTAAAACCATATCAGGTCTTACCATGCTGTTCGAAGAACTGCTTTGCTGGACATAACCAAGTGTTTGTGAATTCACTGTGCTCTTTTTTTTTTATTTTTTTTTATTTTTTAAATTTTTATTTTTAATTGCTAATGGTAGCCTTTGATGGCTTCAAGACAAGACATGCAGCCTTCCAGTTCAGTACAGGGTGTGTTTTGGGAAAAGGAGAGGACTTGCAAAGAGGCCTTGATCCTGATCAGGAAGGCATCAAGCTGCACATGTGCAGGCCCTATGCTGTGAGCTGGGACTCACCTGCTTTTCAGCAATTTTCTGAAGGTGAAATGAAGGGTAATCAGTGGTTGTGGCATGATGCTGGGCTTTGGAAGTCTTTGGTTTGAGTCACCCATGCTGTTTTGCCATGGGTGACTCAGGACTGCCTCACTTGGTCTGTTCCCTGGCGTTGTAACAGGAATGCTCCTGTGTTTTTCTGCACCAAGTTGCTACACACATCAGTATGTTACCACTGGTTTCCTGTTTAGATACTGCAGACATTAGGACTGCAGAGCTACTTTAACTGTATCCTAAAAGTCTTTATGAAGCATTGATTGGCCAAGAAATGAGAAGCAGCAGGAAGCCACAGCTTTCTGACTGAGGAACTTGCAAGTCTTTCATACAGCTCATCTTGAGCTTTGCTGACATGATCTCACTTGCTAATGTTTTTTTGCAGAGCATCCTATGTAATGACATAATTAGTGTAAATTGCATTTTATTTTTAAATCATCCCCTTTCCTTCCTGATTTTTTCATATCTAAATGTCAACTTTTATGGTAAAGAGTGGTGTGCTGCAGAGGCTGAGCAGAAAAACACTTGTGCAGGTGGAAATCTGCTGGTGGAGCTTCTGAGATGATGTTGAGCAGGAGCTCAGCTGGTTGAGGTCAATATTTTTTTGAGGCATTGCAAGTTGTGCTTGATTTTGTTTTCTTCTTGCAGCCCAAGTCCTCCTGCCATATCAGGTATTAAAGGCTTTAAATTATGAGTAGTATTGATGAATTGCAAATGCATATCTAGATTTTACAGATCAAGGGTAAATGATAATGTTAGTGCACCAAACCTGTTCAAACATGGTACAGTAAAAATCCCCCTCCCTTAATATGGTGGGAATTACTTTCCACACAATACTTACCTTTCTCTGGAAGATTAAATTCAAAGCAGTGGGAGCTCTGGGAAGGGATGTTATTAACTTTCTTCAGCCATTATTTTTCATTTCTGGTCATTCCACTCTGCCTTCCTAACTCTAGATGGCATTAAGCATTCTACTACACTTTCCATTTTGCTTTTTCTTGTCATTATGGTAAGCTTTTTAGGAGCAGGTATAGCTTCCTTATTGAATATGTATGCAAATCTGACACCAGAATTTGGTTCTTCAAATCAATATATTAAAAACAAAAAACCAAAACAAAACAGAAGAGTTGTTTAGCTGGTTAGGAATTTTGGAATCGGTCCATATCCCAGTCCTGTTTTTCAAAACAAAGAAGATTCAGGTAAGTTCAGAAATCAAAATATTTACCTAAAAGTTGTGTAACTGCAATAATAAACTATTGATACTATCAGTTATGAAAGAATCTCATTGTAGTCTTGAGGACCCATGAGCTGAACATCGTAGTCTTGAACATCCACCTGCATTGCCGGCTAGGACTATCACTGTTATCATTTGATGCATTGGAAAACTGAGGCATATATAAGAAGTGGAGGTTTGCTAAAAGTCTGAGACTTCTGCAACTCACTCACACTTTTTCTCCCTCTTGTTCATCTGAGTTGTTCAAAGTTTGCTCCTTAATTTTCTTCTCAATATTCATCAGGACATAATGAAAGCCTGTTCCCAAAGCTAAAGGAAGTTGAGAAGACAATGGAGGACTTGGAAAGATGCAGACTCCAGAAACTGGATTCTGGGCATGTACTGTCAGGACAGAGAATTTTTATTTAATTTTACAGAAAATGTTCTGGTTATTTTACACTGAGATGCAAAATCTCATTTGCAGCCAAGCCCCGGAGGGAGTAAAAGGAACTTGGAGAGCTCATAAAGACAAGTGTAATAGGATTAATAAGAAAAAGGCCTAAGACATAAGCCTTCATTGTACACATTTCTTGCTAAATTTTAGTATTGATGGAGGTGAAATGCCAAAATGTAACCATGCACTCATGTCCTTGAGGCAGTAACAGAGTATCAGCATTCATGTGAGCTGCTCCTGACACCATTTTAAGAGCAAACACGTGGGGATGCTGCCTTTTGAGGTAGAGAGTGAAGGGAAAGGGGCAGGAAGAGCTGGAAGAAGCGTGAATGGAGGCAGCTCTCGTAGCAGGATAAATATTTACCTGGTATTGAACATGCACGTGGGATGGAGGGTATGAACATGCAGTTTCCATCACCACTGATGAGATCTAGAGAGAGGCACAGATCAAAGACAATGAATGGGTCCTAAAGCGGGTCAGTTCATTGTCACATGGTGCCTTCAGTGCATCAGTTATCTCAGCATCTCCGAGGTAGCTGAGGAATCTTTGCTGACTGCCACCCAGCAGACCTCCATGGCTGCACAGGGCACCCAAGTACTACAGCAACCTGCCCTTTGCTCACCCAGATTTTTAACAGAAGAAAATGAAAGGAGAGATGGGGCCAGTCTCATCACATTTTCTTGTCTGTTTGTTTTGCCCATCTGTCTATCTGCTGCTGCCAGTGCCCATGTTGTGGGGGAAGGATGATTGCATCATTTCCATATAGCTTGCTGTTCCAGCCCCCTGATTTAGGGTGAAATTTGGTTGTGCTGCTGGGTGTTCGAATGTTTGCCAGGTAGGTGCTACCAAGAACATTTATTAAAATAGACAGATGGGCACTAGGGTAGGAAGCAGCCATTAGAATGCTTGAAATCAACCAACTGTGAAATAGAAAAATATAAAAAAAGTATTCCTGCAGCCTTCAATACTAGCCTTCCCTTTTGGGGCTATCCTTCTTACTTTTTTACATGAACACACCCACAAACAGAAAGCTATTTATGAAAATGCCACAGCCTCATTTTTGTCTTTTTAGGTATTTCTATTTAGCCAGGATTTGAAGGGAATCTGAGAATGGCTCCCTGAGCCAAAACTGGTGCATGCAAAATCCAAATGCAGTTTTGCTTGCAAAACTCAGGTTCCTCAGACAGCTGGGGCATCTCAAGCTCAGGCAAGGTTTGCCCTGTTCCTGCTTGAGTGCAGTAGGAGCAACACAGGCGCTGACTGCTGGTAGGTAGGAGGTGAGATTCCTAATCACTTGTCTAGATGCATTTGCAACTTATTCTGATTCCTTAACAGCTCTTTCTGTCTGCTCGAGTTCCTTTGGCATTGTGATCACTCTCCATTAGCTCTTGCTAGTAGTGGCATGAGATGCCAGGATAGATACTGTCAAAATCAAACATCTTCATTTTGTTCCTTTTCTTTCTTCCCTAACATAGCACTGGAAAGAAACAAGATGTGTATGTTTGTCTTTCCATAGCTTTGTCTCGTGTGGGGGTCCCAGTTGTTGGTTTCTAGAAGGGAGAGTCCCAGTTGTTGGTGTCTAGAAGGGGGAGTCCATGGCTATTAAAACCAGAACGCGTCAGTCAGATGTATCAGATTAGTAGAGAGATCTCTACTCTTAGGTATAAGAACATTGTCAAATCAGTTACTGTCTGGAGATCAACTGCTGTGGCCTCAGTATTAGCATCTTATTTGGGGTTTGTGTTTAATTCTCGGGGGATGAAGGGCAGTCCCCAGTACTGTGACTTTCTTGTAGCTGTGGTCTTGGCTGAGTCACTTGCTGGCATCTGTTTCAGGACCAGCCTGCAAGAACTGTGAGTTTTCTTTGAGCTTTTATGATTCTAAAGTTGACCTTGGTCTTACAGTATTTCTGCTTATATGTCACTAACCTGAAGGGAGTAAGGACAGTTTCAATGGGTGCTCAAGTATGACAGCAATGACTGGGGTAGAATATTTATCTGCTAGTTAGATGCATAGTAAGAGCTTTTTTGTAAAAGGAACAGACCAAGTTCAGAAGATCTTTCTTAGTGCCTGTCCTTCATCGTGCTGATGCTGATGATACCATCCCAGAAAAAAACCTAAAGTGAGATATGAGGTTTGTACTGAGGCAGTGGAGACTGGCTCTCCACTGTTTTCCCAAGGGGGTCTGTACAAAGCCAGATTCTTGTACCACTTCAAGGGCCTGATGTCATAGACAGAGATTTTTTCATTTCTTTGTGCTTTACCTCAGCTTTGGGCACAGGGAAATGACAATCCTGGTCTCCAGATGGTGTCAACTGGTGTAACCATCTGGGAGTGGGCCTTGTGAATGCAGGATAAGAGGTTCAAAGTATGTATTTTTCCTCTTTCTTTTTTCTGTTTACTATGAAGCTCATTGAGATCTTCTAACGGAAGGTGCTATAAAATACAAACCATTAGTCAAGAATATCTAAGTGCACATTTTTCTCCTGTTTCTCTTAGTACTGCATAACATTCCTTTCCATTGGCTGATTTATAACCCTTAGATCTGCAAGGTCATTTCCATGTGATTCTGCAGTGTTGCACTTTTAAATGATGCTAAAAGCTCCCCTTTATTGTTAGGATAAAATTAATACAAATCAAGCAGACCTTGACCAAAGGAGTAGCCCAATAAAACTGTAAGTTGCCCACGCTAGGCCAGTAACTAGGAATCAATTTGCAAAGGTCAGTCAGGCTTTCAGATCCCTTTTTTGGCCTCATCAGCACTGTATACAGCTACAAGGCCTACAAGGCTCAGAAAGCACATTTACCTCTCAAACACAGCAAATCCTCTGTTTCCCTCACTTTCCAAGCACCTACGCCCTTTCTCCTCTTGCACCTTATACGGGTTCAGGTGAGCCAAGAGGGTTCTTTTAGCCAAAGACATTGCACCTCACAGTACAGGTATTGATGGGGGGACATTCAGTGAACTTCTTCCCTCCTGACAGAGAAGGCACTTGCTTGCAACTTCACCTGAGGCTGACAGGCAGTCCTTCCATTTATTTAAGGTCCTACCTGCAGCATCTTGTGATTTTCCAGCTATGAATGTTGCTGCCTCTGGAATGAAAGGAGTCAGAAGCAAGACATGTCTTTGGTGACTAGATATGCTCTATTGGCCAGATCTGGGTTTGAAAGAGGCATGTTCAGGTCTTGAGCAGTGTTTGATGAGGAAATGGTGCTTCTCCTTTCTGTTGCTCCTGCCTCACACAGTGAACCCAGAATATAAGGCCAAGGACACAACTGCTGCAGCTCCCTCAGTTGTGAGTCATATTTTTCTGGCCGATGTGTTTCTGTGTTCCCATTGTCTCCCAAGGTGACAAGTACAAAAGAAAAGGAACAGTAAGGGAGAAGAAGGTTTTTTGTCTTTTTAATCTCACCATGATACAGAATTAATCAAGCATCATAGAAGCATCACAGGAAACTGTTAAGCAAGTGGACTTGCCTGAAGCTGGAAAGAATGTGGGACAAGCAACCTACTGGCTGCAATATGATGCAATCTTCTAGAAATAAGATTCAGACCAAAGTGTGGCTGGTGAAAACTTCCAAAGTCCTGACTGGAGCTTGGGACCACACACCCACACTACTCTGAGTGAAGTCCGTCTCTAGCTCCCCTAGACTGAGATGGAAGCGTTTAAAATGAAAACAAATCCATAAAAGACTGCTGTTAAGCTGTTTGAGAGATGTCAACAATGCCATCATTCTTCTTTGAGGCAGACTTGGAGGCGAAGTTACCCTCTCCCCATTAAGAACCCTCACTCTCTACACTGCTTTCACACTGGCTTTGTCTTTCAGAGTCTCCTCCCTTCTTTGTGTGTGCCTCCTATGACAAGGCAGGCACCATTATGCAGTAGGATAGAAAGCAGTCCTGGAGTTGGCAGACTGGACCCTTTTTTCCCTGAGGATGATGGTGAAGGGAAATTGCTTCTGTTGGGCTTCATGTTGCAGTAACTGGTGTTCTGCCATCAGCCTTGACTTCCAGCCAGCTTTGCACCTGCCAAAGATCAGTCCCCTCATCTGTGTCTACACATGTATATCACTCCACGCTGGTTCCTTTCCTGCTTTTTCCTTTGGTCCCATGGGAGACAAAGGGAACAGGTTGGTGTGGTCTGGTCTCGCAATTTTCATGTGTTTACATTTTTACCTGCCTCCCCAGTGTCCTAAATTGCCCTTGCTCCAACCTTCTGTGCTGCCTTTTCCCACTTCGCTACTTCCTCCCTATTGCCTTTCCTCTTCTGTGCCTTCATGCACTGCCCCCACATGGAGTCCTCTCCTTTCTGCCATGCAGCCCCTTCTCACTGATGTGCAGTGAAGTCACAATTGCCTCCAGTTAGTCAATTAAGAGATCAAGTTTTATGGCTGTGCTAGGTTGTTGGGGTTTCTTTTACCTACTTAGTATTATTTTTTCAGCTCCATCTTGGCACCTACATTTATTTGAAACAAATTGCAGGATAATTTGTTTTTCTAATTTTCAAGAAGCGAACTCCTGGTTCCAGGGGGGATTGGTGTTTTGGACACCCAGTGCCAGCGATTTGGGTCTGCATACAGAGATTTGTGCTCTGCGAGGAAATACTTCATTAGACTTGTATTCCACGAAGAGACTCTTGCTTCTTAACACCTATGATTTTAATTAAAACCTGGAAAGTGAAGAATCCTTGGGTTGTATTAATGTTTTCATTTCCATTAGGACAGGAGAGTTTATAAACACGAGCTGGGTTTATAAATTAGACCTTGTAAGAATATTATGTACACAGTGCAGCAAAGGCAGATGAGAACTGGAGTGGAGCTGGCCCCGTCTGTCTCTTTCCTTGGCTAGCACTCGCTTTCCAGTGTCCTCCCCTTGGCACAGGCTTTTCTGAGCTGTACAAGGGTTCCCCCTTGGAGACTAAGCTAATGGCTTCTTCCTTTTCTTTCTGTGGATGTTATCCTCACTCAGCAAAGCAGGAAGAGAAGCAGATGTTTTAATCAAGGCCTTGCAAAACAACTTGCAAAGGTGACATTGGGTATAGGGATTTTGTGACGAGTTACATGAAAGGGGAGAGATTCTCCTGACCAGTTTTCATATGCATGTGTACACAGAGATGCACTCAGAGATAGTCAGGTCTAAATATTCATCCCACTTACAGTCATCCACATCCAGAGTGTGAATATGTATTGCTGAGCATGCAGGGGAATGTGACAGAAGATGCAGTCTCCTCCAGAGATGATGTGACAGCTGCACACAGCTGTGCACAGGCTGCCCCAGGGGGTGTAGGCAGGCATTGCCCAGCAGGCACTGCCTGGCACAAACACTGATGCAGGGAACCATGGGCCCCATACAGCCTGACTGTACTCAGCTGTGCAAACTGCACACAGGCCATCAGTGTGACACCAGTGACAATAACAAGCACTAGTGTGCTGCATTCTCCTCAAGTACAGGTGTGCAAAGACATCCACAATTTTATGAGAAGGAAAGCAAAGTATGGATAGATGAAGTGCCTGGATTGACACAGTTTGTCAGCAGCAGAGCTGAGAGTAAAATCTGGATCTCATGTGTAGGGATCCTGAGTTTCCATTCATAATTCCCACAGGGTGAACTTCCCACTCCTAACTGTAATTATGTAACATCCTTGGAAGTTACTTTCCCTTGGAAGTGTAATGAACAACTTCTTTGCATCTCTGACCTTTGGCTGTGGTAGCTTGGGTTGGCTCAAGACTGTCTTGCAGTGGTCATCAGTAGGATCAGCTCAGAACACCTACACTGTGTGCAATGCAGCGTCATGCAGGAATGATACCTGAGCTAATCTCTTCAGGCAGTGTGTGGTGTAGCCCATACCCTGTTGCTTTTTAGAAGGTAGGTACGCAAGTTTCATTCTAAAGTCTGGCTTCTCTTTAGTATGCAGAAGGATGGACCCTGTGCTAAAACCATGCAGTCCCCCAAAGGATCTGCAGGAATGAGTTTGAAGGCATTTTGCATGGACACCTGTGCATGAGTGTAAATGTTTCTGCTCTGCAGTCTAAACTATGTGAGTGGAGTAGGCCATCTCTTCAGCCCTTGATGACATTGGTTTAGCACCATAACTGCTGAGCTGTCTGAGCTCATTTGCAAGGTAGCACCTGGGATTGACAAACATCTCAGTTTCCATCAATGGCTGAGGTGGTACAGGGGGTGTAGGAAGTTGGGAGCAGAGCTCCTGTGTGTGCCTGGTTCTCCCCATCTCCCTCACTGTATGACTGGATGTTTTGACTTGAGAGTGATGTTCAGGAGAAAGGAGGAAGGCGTACTCACTGTCAGCCTCTGTCTTCTTGAGCCCAGTAGGGCTGTTATTGAGATATCCTTCCAAGTAGCTTAAATAGAAATGTCTGGTGACAAAATGAAAACAAATGGAGAAGCCCATGAGACTGGCTGGTGGGGGTTCCCTTCCCTGGTGCTGCCAGCCCCTGAGAGGGAGAGGAGGGGCTTGCTGGCACTTTTCAAGTCCCAATAATGCATCTGGAAGGGGCAGTGGCAGGAGAGGAGGAAGGAGTGGATAGCTTCCTGGGCAATTTTTCAGGCTCTTAAAACACTGCTGAACTCACTAGAGGCCATTATTTAGGCTGCCTGGCAACATGGGCTCTCACCCTCTGTTGAGACTTGGAGGGTCTGGATCACTGCATCCATGCAGAAAGAGGGGAGAGCTGAGGTCCCTCAGTCAGGGTGATGCCAGTAGCCTCCCCATTGGCAGCACTGCAGCTCCTCTGCTGCCCCTGCTCAGATTCAAGGGGACACCAGTGGTAGTTCAGAAACACTCCCTGCATTTTGAAAAACCTTTTTGCTGCCTTTCCTTCCCTGTATTACTGCAGGAGAGTGTTGGTCACCTGATTTACAAAACAGTCTTTGTTGAATCCCTTTACTTACCCAGTCCTTCTCACCTCCATGTGGCCCAATGCCCTTCTTTGAGAAAGGGTTGAAAACGTGATAGCTATTCACCAGGTAAAATATCTTGCCTGACCCGCTGCCTGCTTAGGGAGGCAGTAAAACATTGGCATAGCATAACCCCTTGGGCTGAGTGAGCAGGGCTGGATGTGAAGGGTGTCAGGGAGTCTGAGAACATAGCACATTGAGCTCCATCCAACAGTGCTGCTCCAGGGGGCTCTTGCAGGGACTTCACATTTTCAATGAGTGGGAGTAAGTGGGGCGGGAGGGGAGAAGGGGATTGGGAGCTGCATAGAAATGCCGTGGTAACACCCGCACGTTAATGGCAACACTTCTCCAAGAAATTTCTCTTGAGAGTTCCTCATTATGCAAACAAGTCTGGCAAATGATAATGCCTCCTGTACTTCCAAGGATTAATGTATGTAAATGGCAGAGCTGCTGCTCATTCCCAAAAGCAACATTTGGTTTCCCATACTGGAGCCAGTGCCTGGGCAAGGGCACTGAGTCTCAGGGTACACACAGGCTGCTCTTTCCACTCCCCTTTCACACCAGCTGGCCCCTGAACTTTCTAAGATCCCTGGACTAAATACTTCCTTCCTTAAAACATCCATGCTGAGTAGAGCGTCATGGCCTTCCGTGTATGTAGGGTCAGTATATGTCATCTGCAGCCTGCTGAGGACGCTGTCACATGTCCTGGTTATCTCTCAGAGAAACCAGCAGAGTAGATCCTGGTGTTGGGGGATTTGATCCAGGCAATATATTGCTTCATAGCATTTCTAGAATGCAGGGGGGTAGATGGGAAGGGTGGCTGACTTCTTAGATACAGGCCTTAATTTGATGTGGAAAAGGAGTTGTTTGTTATAATCTGGAAAGAATTTAGTCACCTTTGTGAAATGCACCTTTGGTGCATTTTAGGTCTTTTTTATTTCAGTGTAATGTAGTTAATGAGCAGAAAACCACAGAAAAATCAGGTGAGGTTTTTTTTTGTTTTTTTTTTTAATAATCTAGGTCAGGTCAGTCTGAGTTAGCTGAGCCTGAGGCTGACATTACCAAGTTTATCTTGTGGTAAAACCAAAGTATGCTATCAGTGTGATATTTTTCCACTTGAGATAACTTCTGACAGTTGCCATGAGGTTAAAAATGTACTTTTTTCCCCCCTTCCTTTCTTTCATGTTTTTTTTTTTTTTAACAACTCTTGACAGTAGGCCCCGCCTATGACTTTAATTTGCTTGACTGTGGGTGCTTAGCAGAGTCCCATCATGACTGGCGCTAGTACTCAGCCTCCTCAGCAGCAGCAAGGCAGGGCAGTGCTGACTCCCAGCACCCACAGCTTACTTGCCATGTGGCAAGCAGAAACCTGGCCTCTTCGAGGTGCACTGACTGCCGCTTTCCCTTACCACCAAATAACTGCAAATGAACCAAGTGATTTCTGATTGCTAAAACTGGTGTGTGCAGACAAGCATATCTCAGCTAAAGAGCATTTGTTCAAAACACAGGTGAGCTGCTTTGCCAAGCACCTGGAGAGAGCTGAAACTAAAGTAGGTTTGGAATTTTTAGTGAACAGCAAATTTCTCAACATTTTTCTCTTTTTCCTCCCTCTCCCCCCATGCTGTTATTAATAAAATGAAAGTGGAGGATTTTGAGTCAAGTTTTGACCCAGGCAAAATCATACTAATTTTTAGTATGCTTGAGCTTTTGATTTCTAATTAGTTCCAAAAAAGTATGAAGCTAATTTTGTTTTCCTTTATTAGGGTGGGGGGAGTTGTCATTTTCACCCTCTTCTCTAGCCAGCTGAACTTTAAGAAAAAAGCAAAATGGTACATGATGGTGGTTCCCTTCTGACTAAGCAGAGTTAAATCACAGGAGATATGATCTACATAGCACAGCCTGTAGCAAAGAAGAGGCATTTAACCTTCCTCAGGCTTTTATAAGACAAAGGAAAATGCATCTTAACACTAAAACAGCTTGAAATTGAGCAGTTTGGGGCATTTCAAGAAATAAGACTGTAGCATTGGATGATGTGAATTTGAAGATTCTTTCTCTGTTTCAGACCCAGGAGGAAAACATTATAAAATTTCTGTGAATAATTTTGAAATTTGCTTGTGCCATGAGGGTTAGCTGTGAAATTGGTGTCATTTTGAATTCACATGAGAACTGACTTGTTAGGGAAATGCATTACTAGGATGAAGTTTGGCCATCCAAACCAAAGCGTGCCAAATGATGTGCTTGCAAAAGGGGGTGGTGTTGCTGTCAGCTTTAGGGGAAGCACAGCCTGGGACATGAATGGTGAGGCCTTTGCAACCTGCTTGCCTCTGGCTTGCAACCCCTGCAGAAGAGAAACAGAGGTTCATTTAGAGGCTGCATTGTCTATTTGGACCTGGCATGAGAAGAAGAGTGTATTGTTTTGTATCCCAAGAACCTTGCAGAAATGGATTTTTTCCATCCAGAAGTCAGTTTCTGTTCTGCTTTGGATAAAAAGCTGCAGAATTCTGACAGCTGAGGGGAGGGAGGCGTGTGTGTGGAGCAGGAAGCTAGAAGCTGGAAGCTAGATTTGGAAACCCCTAACCTGCTTTTTTGCTCATGAGATTGTGAAAGTGCTCAGAGATTGCAATTCTTCTCCAGCTCTGAAGAATCCCGTTGATATATGCTCCACATTATGATCATATATAAAGACTGATAAAGCATCTTTGAAAGAAAATCAGAGGGGAACGTGTTGCTGTGCGTGCTAAAGTAGCAGAAGTGTGAATGTCACGTTCAAACCTTACATTTTGATATACAGCCATAACAAAGGGGTTGAGGGGTCTGTCTGTATAAAGAACACCACAAAATCTACTGCCTAATGATTTTTTTTTAAAGAGAATATAAATCAAAATTGAGACACTCAGAAGGCTTTTACACCTACTTAGTGGATTCTGTGTGCATTGAATGTCTGCTGATGTAAAACCCTACGGTACTGTGTCTTTGAAAGTTGGCTGGGAACTAATAGCACCTTATCAGGGTTTTGCATGCGATAGCCCTAAGGTTTACCTTTGTAGTGCCTTTTGAAAAAAGGTCTTGCTGTACAGAGCTCCAGTCTGTGCTCCAGCTAAAGGTGAAAAGGGGATGCGAGGAAGGGAAGTAATAAGATTATACCTAATTGCTTTAGCATCCACTTAACTATTTTACATATGTGTCTTAGAACAAATGTTTGTGCAGTGTCTAGACTGGTGTTTACAAATGTGTTAGCTAACTCTGGCTAATTGGGGAGCAATTAATGTGAGTTAAAGCAGTAGTCTAGACAAAGCCACAGTGCAGCTTCTCTCTTCCCATCCACACCAAGCCTGCCAGAGCTCATGAAGTGCTTGGACAACACACTCAGGCACATGGTGTGAATTTTTGGGGGGGTTATCCTGTGCAGGGCCAGGAGTTGGACTCAGTGATTCTTTGGGTTCTCTTACAACTAAGGATATTCTGCTAGGGAGGAGAGGCTTGAATTACAGCACAAAGAGGCATGCTGCTCCCTCTAAGGGAAGGGGAAAAGCAGAAAAGGAGGGATGTGGAGTTCTCCCAGCAGTGTGGCAGCTGTGCCAAAATCACTGCTGCCAGCGATTTCCATTGCTTGGTCATGACATCAGCTTAACTTGAGCTATTCCTCCCTTCCTTGGGCCTTCTGCAGGCTCCAGCCTTCCTCTTGCTTTTCCCTTGCCTGCACTGTGCCTGCCAGTGCCTGGTACAGCCCTTCAGCTGCCACCCCTCATGCCCCATCCTAAGGAAACTGCTCTCAGTTACACTCAGGTGATGGCTTCCCTCACCTAAATAATGCTGCCTCTGCAGTGGCAGCTGTGCCTTTGCTCTGCGTTTGCTACAGAGCCCTGTGGGGGCCGGGCATAGCAGCAGCCCCTCCCAGGGCTGGGGTTGTGTGGGGTCACTGGATGCAGAGTCCTGGGAGGGTCCCGCCAGTCATCAGGGTGCCAGGGCATGGCAGCCCTCCCCCTCTCCCTTGGCCACTTTGGGAGCTGTTTGCCTCCGTTGTGACATCAGAGCCATCACTGGCTGGGAGCAGAATGCCAGGGCAGGTGTGCCAAGCCCCCACGGGCTATGCCAGTGCTGCACAGCCTGTTGTGTTGGTGCCCAGGATGAGGTGGTTGGGGGAGGCAGAGCTGGCTGAGCCCATTAGCAAATCTGCTTTCCCTGGTAGCATCTGGTGTGCCTGGAGGTGCCCCCCAGCCTGCCCTCCCAGGGACCTGCAGAGTGTCTGCTAGAGGAACAAGGTACAGGCCAGGATTTTGGGAGGGCTCTTGTGCTGTGTGGAAGCACCAGGCTGGAGGGGGATGAGGAATACCAGCTTCCAGTCCTCTACTCAGACCCATTGTGGATGTTGTCTTTAGAGTAGGTTTCCCAGTGGGAAAATAAAGTGGAATTGCTCAGGCTGAGCAGCAGCTGCTGCTGTTTTAGAAGTGCTGTGTGTGGTTTCCCTGGCCCCCTTGGGCACCTGTGGAACCACTTTTTTGGGGGTTGGATGCTTTGGATTGTGCCTCGAAAGCAGATTTTGGGCTGAGCCACAGTGCCAGCACACTTGGCAGGCCTGCTTAACCATGCTGTAGGATGTGCACTTGAGGAGCTTTTTGGAGATGGGTTTTCATTGAAATATGTTAGAGGTGTGTGTTACAGGTGCATACCAGGGAAGAACTTGTGGGCTTTTGGCTTTCTCTTTTCTCCTCAGTACTTGTTGCAAATCACAGCAATAAGACTTGTTCTTCCACAGCAGGGTAGGAGTCATTCCCCAAGTAAACTGGGCCTTCCTGGGACTATGGGCTGGAGACACTTGGTCAAGGACAGAGCAAGAGGAGACAAATTTTACGTGGGAAGGATTTATAAGCACAGACACAGGCATTGCTTGTTTTATTTCCTATTGCTCACACACGTCTGGAAGTTAAACCCATGAGCTAATTGCAAAGCTGCATGCACACATTATATATATATAAATAACAATAAACCTCCCATTCATTATGTACCCTGGAGTGTCTAACCTGCATTGCATCCAGTAATTCATTTGCTTGGGAATCAATCCAATATTAGAATAGCAAAAATGAAAGGTTGGAAGAGCTCTCAGGAGTCCATTTTCTTCCTTGCAGACAAGATCAAAAATACCAATTGCAAACTCATGATCTGCCACAAATAGTCATACATGTGCAGAACAGGGGCAGATTTCCATGCCAAATTAATGCACACTGGTTTTTAATGTGTATTTTTCCCAAAAAGATTCCTAGGAAGATTTAGCTCTGAGATAAATTTGTTTCTGATGTGCCAGCACATACTAGAAGCTAATAATCGTGAAGATTTTCTCATGTGGAAAGGGAAGCTGGCAGTCCCCTACTGGGGCATGCAATATTCACTCTTGGGTCCTGGATTATCATATTCCGATTAAAGCTTCTGTATGCATTAAAATGTTAAAACATTTTGGAAATGTTTTAATGTTCCGACATATTTTAGCATTCCAAAACTTGGAAGGGTTTGGAAATGTTTAACATGCACTCATTTTGAGTCTTTCTGTCTTCCATATGTCTTTCACAGAATTTTTGCAGTCCCTACAAGTTTCTGGAATCATTAACAAATGGTTTTATCAAGGTCTCTTTAAATTTAGGGGAAACCCTCTCATGCAAAAAACTGATGCAACAGTTTTTGCCAAAGATCCTGGGATTTTTTTGGTGAAAGACAACATGAAAGATGAGATGTTGATAATGACTAAGAATAATTAGGAAGGCATGAAAAGCAGGACTTTTTTTCTGCACTTGGGAGTCATTCAAGAGAAATCTGCATATTGTCAGGAGAGCTCTCGTAGTGCTGGTTGCAGGTACAGTCATTCTGAAGGCAGTATCAGCTGTCAGACTGACTGTTGCAATCTACTAGGATGCATGTCTGGGGTTGTGCTCCTGTCATGGGTTACAGGCATCCAGTGTGTTTGCCTGTACTGCTGTTTTATTTTAAGTTCACTGCTTTAAGATGTTCATGGTTTTAAGCACTTGTCAGGTCTAACAGAGGCAGCTTTGAAAGGTAAACTGGTTTCCTAGGAAAGTAAAGCATTTTGTTCTAGTCAAGTGAAAGTTTTATATTGCTTATTATAAAATTGGAAACACAGTTATTAAAACAATGCAGCCATGCTTCGCATCTGTCAGTAGTTTTAGCTGTCACTTGTAGAAATTTTTTTGGCACTTTGTACTCAAACCAGACATCATCTTGCAGAAATCATTATCCATGGCAGAAGTGGTACTGTTTCTCTGAATTCTCCTTTTACACAGAATCAGAAAAACAGAGTTTGGAACCTCCTTTGTTTTATAACTGACTTTCCTGAGCTCAGGAAAGCTCCTGCTTTCTTCTTCTGCTGGCATTTTTAAAGGACCTGGCCATTTTAGTTTTATAAGCTTGTGAAATTATTTTTAGTTATTAACATTCATGTTGTCTTCTGAAATGCATCAGCCTTGTGCTTGTTGCACATTTCTTTCACTGGGCATATCCTCATCAAGAAGGAGGTTAATTGCACAGGCACATTCCCAGGTATCTCTTACCTTAATATGGCTGTGTCTGTGTTCCCTATGTTTGTTGCAGTTTCTGTAAGCCATACCAGAAGAATTACTTAGGAAACAGTGTTTTTCACAATTTCAGAAGTGAAATTGAGTTGTGCAGCTTGTGTATAGCATTTAGATGATTAATCTAGCAGCTGGAGCGCTTCAGATTTCCTTATGTTAGCAATTTTAGGAGGACGTTTGGGAACGACAGAGGGATTGGCCATAGGTCTGTATGCAGAAGAAGATTATGTTCTGTTTGTAAGTGAAAAGTTTCTTTGAAATCTATTTGAAACAAGAAATTTGTAGTTTAAGTATTTGCTTCCAAAATCTCTAAAACTTCTCACTATACTCCTTGAGTCTATCTAGCAAATATTTTAATTGCATTTTAGTTTCAAAAATGTAGAAATATTTATCTCCATATCATGAGACTTGATTAGGTGAAGTCAGCTGTCTAAGTGACTGAGGCTCAATCATTAGTCCCAAAAAGGGCAAGAGGAATTTTGAAGGATCCACATGAGAGTGTTTAATAGGTGCTGAGCACGTGTAGTTCTGTCTTGCAAGACTTCCAGTGACTGTCATTACAGGTTCTGTTTTTCACCCATGCTTGCTCCCAGCACGAGGAGCTCTGTTCTGAAAACCTGGATGCTAGGTTTGTTGCCCAAATGAGATATCAGCTCTATTGAAAAAAAATCTGTTTCCAGTTGTGAACACTGCACTTGCTGAGAAAGCCAGCCAAATACCTGCACCTGCTCCAGATACCAAGCTTGGAGTAACCCTGTATCAACATAAGCTTTTTATCTTGCATAGAGCGGGGGGCGGGGAGGGTTTCCAGGTTTTCCTTTCTCATGCCCCAGGCATCATGTGAAGTGGGGTGGTGTGCTGGAAAACCCATCCTTTTTTTTCTGGACCAATTCCAGCACACCAGCTTACAAATACTGTGCTATGGGGAGAGGTGTTTACTTTTGCAACACAGGCATAAGACAGCTAGTTTGTGCCCTAGTGCGGTATCAGCTGTGGGTTGGGTATCTCTTCAACTGATAATGCTTCCTGCCACACCGTGCTGCTTATCTCTACTGTCACAATTTTTCAAATGGCATAAAAATCACCTTGCATACAGTTAATGCAACATGAGGTGAATGAATAGGGGGAGACTTGTCATGGACATCCAGAAGTGAGGTGTAATCATCCCTAGTGCCTTTGCTCACTGATGCTCAGTGTGATCTGAAAGAAAAGCTGTTTCCCTGACCAAATGCAGTCAAGGGAGTGAGATGCCTTGTTGTTTCTGGGGCTGCAAGCTCTGTGCATCTTCACACTGGGGTGCCCTGGGGAGATATGTACACTATCATTACTGAATCATTCAGAGTGCTGTTGAGCACATGGGACTGTCAAACTTCTGAGTTAAATCTACTCATAGCCATTGCAAAGCCATTTTGATGCCTAAGACAGTTAAAACCTCTTATGGTAAAATCATTTATTGCAGCCTAACATTTTGTTACAGTGAAAGTGGGTGCTTCTAGTAATCCTTGAGAAAGATCAAATTGAACTGTAAAAGGTGTTTCCCATTGTGGCAGTGGCTAAGTGCTTAGCCGTGTGAGGGTCCAGGGGAACACTGAGCCGCCATTTCAATAAGGACACCATCTGGAAACTCCGCAAGAGGAAATCAGCAGAGGTTCAGAAAAGCACAGAAAGGGAAGTGGCCTCACAAATCAGTAGCTCTGGTTACTAGGAGGCATGTGTGAGTCTGCACAAGCAGGCATGATTGCAGACATCTAATCTTGAAGTTGTTTTCCATGTATCACACATGCAAAGGCATGTGAGATAAGACATCACGCATTTTGTTGGTGAGAGTTATATGGGGTGTCACACTCTGAGCTAAGTAGTCCTTCACCCCAACCCTTCATTTTCTTGTTTTTCTTGCTGTTATTTCTTCCTTAATGAGATGCATTTGGACTGACCCAAGCCATTTTTCTCTCCCCTTGGCATTTATACCTTTTATCTGGTGGTGCAAAGTCATTCATATTCCCACCGCAGGGCTGTTAGAGAAGGCATGACTGTCCTTTCAGCTGGTAACATTTTGAGATCTGAATATCTTCATTAGAAAGGTCATGAAAAATGCTCTGGCATTCTGCTGTTGTCCTGTGATTTACCTTTCAAGTCCAAACTGCCTAGATCCCATACAGCTAAGTGTGGGACATGCACAGGAAAAATATCTGGGTACTGGGGCTAGGACTGGCCCCTGTGACTGGTCCCCAGTCAGTAGGGCCTGTTGTAACCACTTGCAGGCAAAGAGGATAGGAACGTACAGAGTGCTTTTGCTTGGAAAGTGTTGGACAGTGTGGTTTCCCCATGGACAAAATTCCATTTTCTGAGCAGGTCTAATCACAGACTTCCCTGATAACTCAGGTCACTGCTATAGGAGCTTGTGTTTGTCCTGCTGCTCCTTATACTGCAGAGAAATATAGAGTTACAAAGGCCACTACCTCGATATAGGATTTGCGTCGCAAAACAGCTTTCAGTTGAGAGGGAAAGTTGTCGGATTCTTGGAGAAAAACCCCTTAGCTCAGGAGTTTTGGAAACTTTTCTTCTTGATGCTCCATTTTCTGGGGCAGTGATCTTTCCTGCAAGATTTCAGACTTTTTTTGTTGGAGTCAAGACCCCTATTTTGGGATCTGCTGCCTTAGCTTCTTACATTGCTGGGGTCATCCCCAGTGATACCAAAAAGTAAATCCCTTATGGGTTGTGTCATAAGCTGATCTACTTAATCAGGTGGAAATAAAAGTTTTAAGCTATCTCCACTGTGCAGTTCAGAAGATGCACTGCAGGCTCGTCACTGCCACCACACAAAGCACTGGCAGCACTCCGTGGTGTGCCAGCAGACGGACCAGCAGCCCAACTTACTTCTCATAACTTGCATGTCTGCAAGCAAGGATGGTGAGGAGAGTATTGTACATGGATTAATGTTTTGTGTGAGAGAGAAGCTACAATGAGA
Source organism: Hypocryptadius cinnamomeus (assembly GCA_013400635.1). Lineage (NCBI taxonomy): Eukaryota > Metazoa > Chordata > Aves > Passeriformes > Zosteropidae > Hypocryptadius > Hypocryptadius cinnamomeus. The sequence continues at coordinate 23,724 of VYZP01066274.1, read as the reverse complement.
TGGGGAGAAATAACCTGGTGAGAGGGTCTCCTTCATCCCACTGCTGAAAGATCAGATCAACTTTACTTGGCTGTATCCTGACCTGTTGATCTAGTTGACTCTAAAACACCTACTGTTGGTGGGGTCTCTGCAACACAAACGATTTTTTTTCCAGTGCTTAATGCTTTTACTGCTAGAGCTCAGAGGGGACTTCTGACGTTAATCTCCTTTTCTGCAATAGAACCCCCATTTTTCTTGTTGTATTTGTCATGGATATGCAGAACAATCTGTTGTATTTTTTTCTGAAACCTTTCAAGTTTTTGAAAACTGTTTAATGTCTCATCTTTTTCTTTATCGTCTATAAAGCAAACAGCTCCAATGCACTCAAGCTCCCATAGAAATTATGTTTTCTCAGCTTCTGGTTATTATCATTGCCTTCCTCAGATCTCTCTCCAGCAGGGCCACACTTTCCTTGGGGCTTTATTCTCCCAAGGTGGACACAGCACTCTGGCTCACTCCCACTGTTGTTGGGTAAAGATAGTTTCTGTGTTTTGCAAATTTCATCCTTCTAAAAGTATATTGTATTTTCTTTTTCTTTTCTAGCAAGGCAGTGGTGATTCGTGCTGAGCTTATGGCCTACTGCCTTTTACTTGGTTTTTATCCTGTAAGCCCCTTTTCTGCTAGGATGCTAATGGCCTGATCGTTCATCCTCTATCAATGGAGGCTGTTATTCCTGCCAAAGCATAATACCTTGCACATGCCCATATCGTATTTATTCAACTTTTTATCAGTTCATGTTGTAAATGAGATCATTTTTCAATTCCATACCTATCTTCCACATGTGCTCCTGGCTCAGCTTGCTGCCATCTGCAAATTTAATAAACAGATTTTATCCTGGTTGTTAATGAAAATATTGAATATCACCAGACTGTGAACATATCCATGCAGAAACCCCACTGGTGTATCCTTGCATGTTGACAGCGAGCCATTGGTAACTACTTTCTGAGTACTGTTTTCCAACAAGTTGTATAGCCATTTCATAGTGCATTCATCCAAACGATATTTTCTGAGCTTGCCCGTAGAGATGTTTGGAGAAAAGGTGCCAGAAAGCCTACTAAGGTCAGGATATATGACTAAACTGTTTCTCTGCTGTCCACAAGACCCATTACCCTTCCACTGAAGAAAATTAGATTGGTTTGACATGATTTTCCTTGACAAGTGCATGTTGCCTGTTACTCATCTCCTTGTTATCTTGCAGGTGCTTGAAAGTAGTCTGGTTATTTGTTCTTGTCTGTTCTGGGAACCAAAGCTAAGTTCTTTGCTTTATAGTCCCCTGGTCTTCCCATTTATCAAGATACATACCACATGTTTTTTCCTTTGTGGAGCCAGGCTTAGCCCCTTGGTTTTCCAGCTGTTTGCAGGTGAATTTTGAAGCAAAAATGTCAAATACAATGACAAAAATGTCAAATACAATGCTTGATTGAACATATTGCACCCAAGTAAGGTGATTGGCTGCACCGTCAGCCCCCACCAGCACTGTGTTTGGCCTCACTTCTGCAGAAGCAATGTCACAAATTTGTATCTAAAATGAGCAGTCTCAAGAGTTTCCCTGCAACATAAATAAGATAAATTATGTGTTGTTTGGTGTATCACAGCTGTGAATGTACATCGAGAAGCCCTGTGCTGGTCAAATCAGAAGTGCTGTAAACCAGTTAATCTGTGTTTACCCTTCAGCTCTGCCTAGCAGTGGTCCACACAGAAGGACAAGGAAGAGAATCTAGTATTTTATTGCCACTGTTTGAAGAGACAGCAGAACAGGCAAGTGTGTGTGTCTCTGTGTGTATGTCTGTGTGTCTGTGTGTGTGTATAAAACTAACTATACCTGCAACTGGCACAAGCCTTTTTGTGTAGCTACTCAAAGGCAAATATGCTTTGACTGAGCCTTGAGGCTTGTTTTGGAAGATTTTTAAAAAATCCAGAGAGATACCTTTCAAGTGTTCATGGGCAGTCTGAATTTTACTTAGAAATGGCAGAGACAAGAAAATTCAGAGTAGATTATAGAAGTGGTAGATTGAAGACTGATAGAAAAGCTTGAAAGCAGGGAAAGGCATGAGAGAGAAGTATCAGGGATTAAAATGCATGGTGTGAGTACAGGCAGAGATACAGGTGAATGGAGTCAGGAAGAGAAGGAAAAAAGGCCGAGGAAAGAAACTAAAGAAGCAGAAAGAGAGCAAAGGTAATTGTTCATTGGTGGATTTCAAGGACTTAGTCTAAACAGAAGAAAGCACAGCATCTAGCATGGAAGCGGGGAATGAGAAAAGATAGGAGAGCATCAAAATTACTGTAATAAGGACAGCAAGCAGAAGCTTGCGGACTCAGAGCTGTGCAGGGCTGGGACCATAACACCAAGCTGGAAGGCAGTGTGCTGTTGGCACTGAAACAGGGTGGAGGAGAGGCCCTGGCTGGCACTAAGGTGCTGTCGAGTTTATGATGGGATGCAATCAATAGGAACCAAGCTGGCTGACAGATAAAGAGCCTGAGAATGGTTATCGTTGCAGTATGAAACCACATTGCATTGATTCATGGCACTTAGGGATTAATCTGCCTTCAGGTACACCTGGCTTTTAGAAGTGTTCTAGTTATGCTTTTTACAACCTGAAATAGAGTCAAGTGAACTGGGTTTTTCTCCAGATTGAGAGCTGTCCAGCGCTGGAGTTTGGTTCAGAGGAAAACAACTAGAGAAAAACAGCCAGCCAGCTGCAAATGTACGATTTGCATCCAAGTGCTCCCCTCAGTACCTGTGAAATTGCTGATTTGTGTCTTTTAGCAGGAGCTCATCACTCATCCTTCTGAGCTCTCAGTTCTGGTGGAGTGGAAGCACCATGATCAAAAGTGTGGGGAGAAATGAGGGTGAAACTGTAACAAGGAGGCTGCAACAAGAGTGTACAACTGAGAAGGACAGTTTGGAGAAGGAAGAGAAGCAGTCACAGACTGAGACAGGTGGGATCTTAGGAGGAGAAGGGAAGTCTGATGAGGTGAAATATGATGGAGGTGTGCATTTAAGAAATGGAAGAGCAAGATGTTATTTTTGAGGTCTTTGTCCCAAGGGCTTTTGATCATATCTCTGTATGAGTAAGTGGAGTAGAGAGCTAGGAGTGATAGAGGTCAAAACTTTTCTTGGGGGAGAAAAAAGAGTGTTTTCACTGAAGAAAGTATATGGCCGAAACAGATTTTACCTTAAGGGTCATTGGTCATCAGCAGGGGCAGATGCAGCACTATGACTCCCACAGTCCTGAGAGTTCTGCTGCTGGAGACAGCCTGGTGCAAGCAGCTGGCTTGAAAGGGAGAGATAGAGTAGAGGAAGTGTGCTAGCTGGGCCTTTTTCTCTGCTCTTGCACTTCATCCTCACCTGTGATGAATCTTGCCGGGCTGGTCCTGGTGCTGTCATCAACAAAAAATTCTGTGGGCTGCTCACAGCTTAAACAACCATTTCCCTTCAGACTTGCTGTCTTTATTCAAATACCATGAAGATGGGAAGCCACCTTTCCAGCCCTGCAGGGTTAATGTCATTTTCCCAATTCCCAGAAAACACTGCTTCTGGTCCTCTGTGAATGTTTGAGGCTGGTCCTTCAGTTGACTGGCAGGCAGTGATAAAGTCTGATAGGAGTCTTCAGTCTGTCCTAAGCCTGAACCAAGGGATTACCCTGCTGCTGCTCTTGCCTTGCCCAGAGAAAGGTTAAGTTGCCTGGTCCGGGCTGTCACGGGCTGATGGTTTGACATTGCCTGCTTATAGATCCCAGACTTGGCCAGGCCCCACCACTTTAACTTTCACTCTTAATAAATCATGAAATGAAATGGAGTTTTCTTCCAAGTGACAGGTAAATCTTGGCCACTTTCTGGATGTACCAGTATCGCTTAATTCTGTAATCCCTTTGCTCTCCGTTCCTTGGTGCAGCGAGCACATGCTGGGAAGCACTGGAGTGACAAGCAACTTCTCTGTGCCTGACACCTTGGCTGGGAGACTTGATTAAGGGAAAATATCCTTGCATTCATTTTTTTTTTTCAGGTGCAAGAATGAAATGCATATAAAAAATCACCTGGGGCTGGGAAACATTACAGAGATTCCCTGCTCTGCTACCTGCCTAGCCTCTCAGGCTGGCAGCCTTTCTGTGTTGCATATGCAGCTAGTTTTATGGGGAGGTGAAGATTTGCTTTGCTATTTCCAGTTTTGCTCTTACAGACATTGAGAGGTTTTCCTCCAGGTCTAAAAGAGAGTCTCTGCACTCTTTCTTACAGAGCAACTTTCTGCCAGTATTAGAGACTTGGGAAATCCCATCCACTCGCAAGGGTGAGGAGGTGGCTCCTTCCACTCACTGCTGCCAGCTGCCAGCCTAGGGAGCTGGAGCAGCTGGGAGCTTTCCCCATCAAGAAGGCCGTAGATCATTCCCTCCGGCATCTTTCACCCTGATTTGAGTGACATTACTGCAGCTCTGGGAACTGTTATTAGTATTCAGTGGTACACTTTTAAGCAAAACCTGAGAAAGGAATTAATCTGTCAATAGGAATGAATATACTGGACAGTGATTTATGCAGATCCTGTACTCAGAGTGACTGTGTTCTTTTCAACTGCATTTCTGAGTCTTGTTCCCAGAGCCAATACACAAACTTGCATTTAAAGTTACATTACAGCTGGCTGATCATTTGTTCAACACCTGGGTCCATGCAAGCACTGCTATACTTGGGAGGCAAAGCTGAGGAGAAGTGCATGTGTCTGTCAGTTTTTACAGAGCTCAAACAGTAAAAGACATAGCCAAGGCACAGGGTTCTCTTTAGTTATCCAGGGCACATGTGCTGGGCTCTGGCATCCTGCACATGTGGGAGCTTTGGCATGTACTTATAACTTCCCAGGCACTGTGCTTTACTGCTGGATACATCCATGGAAAGGTGTGTACAGCTGTGTAAACTTAGAGGTACATCCACAGGAGGAGGTGACTGTGTGCTCCGTACATAGCAAGTGCAGTTATAGAATTCTGGCATCCGCTGCCTGCATGGCTAGAAATGCAAAAGAGAACTATTAATTTGGCTGCACAGGGTCCTGAGGGTGCATGTTATGATGACAGCATGGTCTGGTTGGAAAAGCACATTTGTGGGTCAGGAGATTTATGCTGCATTTCTCACTGTCCCCCTTATTTATTGTGACACTTTGAGAAGCCACTTCACAGGACTGTCTTTTTATCCTGGTTTCTATACAGAAGGCAATTGCAGCACTACCAATTCTGGAATTTTTTGTCATGTGTCTCAGTGATAATTTGTGCTTTACCAGATGCCTCTGCTTTTGAAAGTAAATTCTTCTCAACCTTTTGTGGTTTCGGTGACAGAGCAAGGCTTGAAAATATGGCTTGCAACCACCCTTGAGGCTCGTTAACAACAAAAAGAAGAGGGGAAATGAACTTTTCTTATTGTTTGGGAATCCTTTCTGTTTCCTAGAACCCTGATTAATGATGTTGGTGTGATTCAGGGTTGTGAATGTTTGTTGGAGAACTGACAGGATTCTTTAGCCTTGTGTAGGCAGGACGCTGTGTTGCTCCAGTGAAAGGCATTGCAGCCTTGCAGTCCCTTGCATGGTACCAGGGTGCTGATGCACATACAGTAGGGCTCACATGTTGACAGTGAAGGCATTCAGATCAAAACATACAGATGTAAATGTATTTACATTGGGAAAACACTTCAAAATTGAGAGGTTAAGGTACAAAATCTGTCCAAGTAAATAACCTGTGAATTTCTTGGAAATCGCGGAGAAGAATGAGACAAGTACATTGAGATATAGTTGAGTTGTTGCGTATGTTTTCAGGTGTGGCCAGAGTTGGGAATAGAGGTGTAGCCCTCTAATTAAAAGAACAACATCTCTCCATCTCAGTGTGTGTGAGTGTGAATTACTCCCCCCAAGTCAGATCATCCCCTGTGATGTGTGGAAGCAGCATGGTTGCAGTGGTAGCAGTGCTGCCAAGATTCTTGATTGAGTTCCACAGTCTCTGGAGAGAGTTGGCAGAAAAGAAACAAAACAAAATGAAAAACAAACAAGACTGAGCTTCTGAAGTCAGGATTCATTTCAGTTTTCATTATAAACCAAGAATGCAATGGAAAGAGCTCTATAATTGACGTGTTTTAAAAATCTTGGGATAGGAATTGCTCACATCCTTGGTGTTGACAGTGCTGACTGTCCATGGTTGCTGGACCACAAACTATTGGCACATGTGTGTGGCCATCCTTCCAGGTCTCTTCTTCCTGCCTTCCTTTCGCTTTCTGGTACACAATACAAGCCTATGCACTTGCTCCCTGGTATCTTTTCCCTCTCATTTTGCCAATGGGAGGGGGGAGATCAACTATTACCCAGAATTTCTCCTCTCCCAGACTTCCTGTATTATGCAGCAAGCTTCTCTTAAAATTATTGAGATTATTACTGTTGTATATTTTATACATACACACATATATATGTTTTTTATATATATATTCTTCAGTCTCCCTCTGCAACTGAGAGATGCACCCGGGATTTATCTCTGTAATGAGAAAAGGGAGATAGGGAGAAGTAAGGGCATTTTTCTCTGACTTGGATTGTAAGTCATTTTGATATTCATTGTAAAAGATGCTTTTCAAATATTTAAATGTATGTGTGCTCACATATCAGTTCTTCAGGATGGATTGTATGCGACATAATCACTGTTTTATATCTCTTGTGTTCTGTGATGTTTCGTATTCGTTCATTTCGTTAACTTCATCTGGAAGAGATGGGAAGATGAGGAGCTGGAACTGGGATTAACTTCTGTAGCCTGTGCTCTGTCCTCACCTCTTTTCAGAATGGACTAAATCTGGAGAAGGAATATGCTCACCCTTGGCTGGAGCTCTCGCCTTTTCCAATGCTATTGTTTCTGGGGGGTGGAACAGGCTTAAAGTATCTGAGATCTGAAAACTGCTCTTACATCTCATGGGAAAGGCTGAACTGGGATTGTGCTTGATAATTAGCTCAATATGCTTGGTAATTAGATCAAACAAAGGGCATTTTGTCTGAGGCAGGAAAAGTGTACAAATGCAGAGGTATCAGTAACACCTGTCCAGGTTTACCCTAGTGTGAAAATCTTTTCTTACAGCTTGAGGGGTGGCAGAGAGGGAGAAGTGGGTACATTTGCTCCATCTTTGCATGGCTGGGAATTGTGGCTGGCCATGCTGCACACAAACTCTTCCTCCCCCTTCGTCCTTGGAAGGTCTGCTCCCTGTCAGGTGTGCCATCCTGCCATCTGCTCCCAGCCCCGAGCAGCTGGTCCGATAGCCACAAACGCTGGCAGGAGCGGCCTTCCAGCCGCGTGAATGACAGCACGCGCTGCTGCTTCCTTGGCACGGGAAGCAGTGCTTGTAGCTGGGAATTAGAGGCTTGTAAACCTGCCGGCTCAAAGGTAGGGGGAACAGCTCTCGGCGGCACTCCCGAGGCGTGGGAATCCGCCTGAGCTTCCGCCAGTGCCCTTGCACCTGCGGGAGTCCCGGCCAGCCTCGGGCAGGATGCCTGTGCCCGTGGCAAGTTGTCACGGCTGAGGTCCAGAGGGAGTGCAGGTGATCCCTCCTCATCATTATCCCTCATCTGAGTGGAGGAAGAAGACATCCCAGCTGCAACTGGAAGGGCAGCCCTACTCCTCCCCAGGCCATTTTATCCAACAGCCATTAAGGCTCTGCCTGAGACATGGTCACAAGTGTTGTGGTTTAACCCCAGCTGGCAACTGAGAATGACACAGCTGCTCTGCTACTCTCCTCCAGCAGGATGGGGGAAACAAAAGTATTGGAAGAGTAAGAGTGAGAAAACTTGTGGGTTGAGATAAAAGAAGTTTGATACAAGAGAAATAAAACACAAGATAGTTAATTGACGCAAATGAAAACAGTTTCTCACCACTAACCCACCGATGCCCAGCCAGACCCTGAGCAGCAGCCCCCAGCCAATTTCCCCGCTACTTTCTATGCTGGGCATGATGTCCTATGGTGTGGGATATCCCTTTGGTCAGATGGGATTAGCTGTCTCAGCTGTGTTCCCTCCCAGCTTCTTGTGCACCCCCAGCTTTCTCACTGGTGGGGTGTTGTGAGAAGCAGGAATGACCTTGGCCCTGTGTAGGCTCTGCTTGACAGTAAGTAAAACATTTCTCTCATCAACACTGTTTCTGGTATAATTCCAAAAGACAGCCCAACACAAGTTACTATGAAGAAAATTAATTCTACCCCAGCTAAGGGGAAGGAAGAGGGGAGTTAGGGGCCAAGTCAGAGGTAATTATTTCCAAATGCTGACGCTCCTTGGCTTGTGGGAGAGGAAGAAAAGAGCAAGAGGAAGATGGAGGGAAGAAGGGTAGGCTGGAAAGAAGAGAGGTTTGCTGGAGGGGTCCCACCTGCCTTGTGTATCTGCTTTCAAAACAACACATGCACGCTGCCCTGTTACCTGCAGGGTTCGGTAAGGCAGTTCATGACTTGTCACTGGTTCACGGCTGGAGTCTCCAAACTTGAGTGGTTCAAGAAAACAAGACCGTGGCCCATCAGGGAGTGGAGGGAAAGGGAACATGCAGACAATTTGCTCTAATGAGATTGAGAAGTTTCCTGTCACGAAAAGGAAGCAGTTTTCTCCAGGAACCCTTACACATGGTACATCAGGAGACACCATCAAACTATTGCAATTTTTTCAAGAGGAGTTCATGTGAAAACCATTGTGTGAGTGGTTCATTATCAGGATTCTGATAATGGCTTGGAAATCTCTCTGCTCTTCAAACTTCTTCATTGGACAATTATTTAAAGTCATGAGTTTTTTTAGAGTCCTACAGTGATATACTAAATCCAACGCAAGACTGATTAATTTTTACCAGAGTTTGAATTCTGACTGGCATGATGAAAGTAGCCTGCAAGTTTCAAATTTTGGTGAATGTTGTGACTTCTCCACATCTACGAACCACAAATGTGAAAGTTAGATCCACATATCAAATGATGTGCCATAGAATTTCAGAAGTATTTGCATGTAGAGTTCAGATTCATCCCCATGGTTTCTGGGAGCTCCTCTCTTACCTGGAGAGGTGCAGTGTGACCTGTGAGCTATGTGTGCCAATCCTAATTTAAACTGTGAGCATTCTGCAAACAAGCGGGCTTGGGTGACTGACTGATTTTATTCCATGTCCCAAAGAAACTGGAGGTTACATTCTTTGTCTTGGTGTTGGAAACTGTTGTTGTTTTTCTGGGGTCCTCTCTCCTAGGGGAAATCACTGGTGGGTATAAAAGGGGTGTAAAGCTCCTATATGAGGAGTTATTGTACCAAAGAGCAATACAACTGCTCAGAAAAGGTAGGAGGCCTGAACTTTGAATTCCTGTTGCAGAAAAGGAACTGTATCTTGAGAGCTGCATGTCCTAGGTGAGTAGTCCAGCTACTCACTTAACTTTTAGCTCCTCTATGTCCAAAAAATTTCATTGTGGAAATGCTCCTGTTGAACATTCTGTGAAAGCTGGTAACAGTAAAAGAATTTTGATTTTTTTTATATGAGCTGGCATGTTCCCACTCAGTGTTTCATCCAGACATTCCCAGGTACTTTTGAAACTTTAATCTGTGCTCTTCCTGCTTTTGAGGTCTGTTCAAAAGCCCCTTTGAAGGTCAAAGCTGGAACCCTGGCACTCACTAATCCCTCCCAGTTGGTCCTCCTTGCTTTGAGACCACCTTGCAAATGTAGCTGAGAAGGTGTGGAATAAGTTCTTTGCCCTTTTCCCTGCCCTCTGAAGAGGGGGCTTCACTTTCCAGAGTTGGGAGCTGCTCATCAGTGCAGAAGATCTGAAAGGATTGACAAATAGATTAATACCTGGCAGCTATGGCTGAAGCTAGCTACCTCTGAATGAGCAATCATTTATCACTAAATTACTTTCTCTAAGCCAGGTAATTTCTGATCAACATGCACAAAAACAAAGCCACAGCAGTGCTGCGATGTTAACCAGAGGCCATTCGTACTGCCTGGGCTGGTGCAGCAATGAATGCAGAGAGAGTTGTCACTTGAATGGTTTATGAAGCTTAATGAAAAGTGACATTGCAGGATGGGGAGGGAGGGGACCACAGGGCCAGGTCTGGTTTGTCCAGTAACGAGTGCCACATGCAGAGAAGATGTATGACTGGAATAATTCTCACTCAGGAATGAGCAGTACTGGCAGAGCTGCTGCTGGGACAGGGTGAGAGAGTGGTGCCTACAGGGAGGTGACTAAGTGCATGAGCTGTGCAGTAGCCATACTTTTTTGGAACAGAAGCAGCCCCATACCAAGAGTTTTTAGTGTAAATAAGGTGATGAGAGGTGAAGTGTGCAGAAGCAGAATTCTGAAGCAGAATCATGGAGCATGATAACATTTGGAAGCATCGTCTGTTTAGAGCTCAGCACAGGCATTCAAATAAAAAAGTTTTGGTGTGGAAAGACTTGATGTTGTTTCTGCATCTGGTAGCAAACCAGACTTGGAGCCGAGTCCAAGCCTTGTCAAAATTTGGGGCATTCAGTTCTGACATGGTAGCTCCTGAAAGGAATGTCTTTTGCATTTAATGAATTTTAAATGTGCTGCATGTCTTCAGGGGTCTTTAAAATTCAGAGGAGTTAAAAGAGGCTCTTCACCTCCTGGAACAGGGCTTGGTGGAAAGGAGGAGCAAGGGCATTTCTGCATGTCAAGGGAAGTCATGGCCAAGTTCTTACAGGGTACCTTGGCTAAAGCCATGCCAAGTGCCTTCAGTGAGACAGGTTTGCAGTCTATCTTTCTGGCCACGCAAGGTTAACTTTATTGTGCCCTCATAGGGATTCTGAAATTGATGTGCATGCATATTTTTAGTCTGTGCACGAGTGTCAATACAAAGTTAAGATGCTCCTCATTAACCTGCTGAGCTTTGCCTCTCTGCACCTCCGGGATTGCTAGCCAAGGCACCCTGGGCATCTTGGTGGATCCCTTTTCCCTGGTGCTTCTGACCTTTTCTAGTATTTCCCAGCTAATAACAGGGAAGAGAAGAGCTGCTAAGATCTGTAAGGTTTGTTTCTTGACAAATGTCCCATTTTCACAGGCAGTTGAACTGAGCTACAGCTTGTGCTTCATTCAAACATGTCAATAAACATTATTGCAAAGATGTACAAGCAATAACGGGAATGTATAAAATTCACCTTTATTTCTTTTTGCCATAAATTTACACAATGCTCTAAACAGCTTTTACTCATCCAGAGCAAAGTCTTGGGATTTTACCTTTACTGTCATGCTAATTTCCGCAGTTTCAACCAAAGACCTTTGTTGCCTTCTTTGCCTCTGCACCACGAGTGCTGGGGATGGGAACACTGCAGCAGAGGTATGGATACATGTCTGAAGTTGCAGTCAGACTCAGTTAGAAGCTGAAGAGGTGAAGTTGCCATTCTCTGGGATAAGCTGCTGTGTATGTTATTGCCCGTCCTTTGCTTGATCACACAATGCCAGGGAGTAAATTACATTTGACAGTGCAGTGGAAGGGAACAGCTCAATTGCCATTTAGCTGTAGCTCCATGAGAGTGGCAGTTGTATTTCTACACTAGGGATGGAGGCTGCTCACTGCACTCCCTCAATGCTTTCACTGAAGCCAGTTAAGGTATTATCTGAACAAGGCACAGTCAAGCTCTTCATCAGTGGTTCAATGCTGGTTTTCCTGTAGTGACAGGTGCTCAGCAGTACTCTTTAAGTGTGAAAGCTTCTTGGAGGTCACAGGGGTAAAACTCATTTCTGAGCTGATCCATGGCAGAAACAGGGTAAGAAGAAACACAGATTTGTGCAACAGCTTCCCAAACTGCATTTCTTGGTAGCTGGAAAATGTGGATGGAGAAAAAATAGCAACACACAAATACAATATACAAGCCTGATGATTGCTGCAGAAAAGGGAGTGGTGGTTTTGCTTCTACTCCAGAGTGCCAGCAGCTTTGTTCCAGCCTAAAGATTATTTTTCTTCCTCTCTGGGGTTCAGTGACTGTCCCTTGCCTTGTACCATGTATTAACATCAGCAGCGGGGTCTGCAGTTTTGATCTGTCTTCGCATGGGGTTGGGCACAATGGCTTCATGGTCCCACTGTGTATTCTCCATTTCCTTTATCAAACCTCCCAGTGTCCCAGCAAATGTGTACCAGTGCTCAGTACAAACAGTGTGCTCTCGCTGTGTTACCCCACTGTCCTGTGTCTTCTGCCTGAGGACATTCTTCTGCTGGAGTGCCAGCTCCTGGGGCTCGGTAGAGGATGGTTGAGTGTAAAAGGTCTGGAAAGTGGAGGTTGCATGAAGCAGTTGCCTTTTTCCCTTTATCACCCAAGAGCATGGTTCTTCTCTGCTTCCTGGGCTTCTGCCCAGCTCTCCAGCTTTGTTCCAGTGGGTGGACTCTTAGGTTTGGTGCTGACTACTGTTCCTGGAGATCTCACCATGCTCTATTGCTCATGGCACTGATGCTGTTATGGCACAGCCAGTGGCTCGGCTCTATCTGTGTTTCCCTTTGGCTTGCTGTCCTGCAGTGCTGGCTTTGCCTGCTAACATTTCAGTAGCCTTAGCTTTCCAATGGCTCCTGCTCTCCTGCTTTCCCTGGTGCTGTGCTGCCCACCCAGCTATGTTTGATGCCCAGACACCCTTGTGGGCTGGCCAGACTCTCTGCAGCTAGCCCCTGTCAGTCTGTCACCCAGAGTATCACAAGGATTTAGGCCCACCAGTCTTCTCCAACAGGCTCTGAAATTGGGTCCTCGATCCCCTCCCTCTCAGCCAAAGGCCCACTATGACTTGGAGCAGCAAGGGTGAGCTTTGAGGCTGACCTTGAAACAAACTCGACACCCCGTTCTTCCCAGTGTGTCCCTGTGCCTGTAGCACTGTTCCTGCCTTGCCCCTTTTCAAATCCCTCTGCTCGCCTAGGGTGTCACTTTTTTTTTTTTGGCGGGGTGGAGGGTGATGCGTCTAAGACATCATAATGAAGTAGTATCAATAGGCTGTAAAGCATAGAAAGAGCAGAGGAAGAGCTGCAGAACTCCCATGAGGGGATATGCTTTGTGGTTTGGATCCCAAGGCATCTTTGCTCAGACCTAGGTACTGAGATGGCAGTCATCATTTTGGTTGGATTGTCCTTGGGGTGGAATGTATGGCAGGATGAACTACCCATTATGGCTGCTTTCTCTCTGGCTAGCCAGACTGTTCCTAAGTATTCTTGATTTAATCCCTGCCAAAAATACTTCTGCCTAGCTGTAGCTCCAGCAGCTCCTTCCTGTTATACCCTGAGTAAAGAGCTCTCCACTTGGCTGCCCTTGCCTTTGCCTGCTGTATGGGGAGGCAGTGCAGGATGTTGTTGGGGCTCATGTTCTCCTTTTTTTTAAATTCAGGGCTTTTTCATACATCTGTCAGAGTGTTTTGATTTTGTTTATAGATAACTAAAGTTTCAGGTAGCAGCAACATGATTTTCCTAGTTAGTTAGTTAGTTTAATAACTTTTTCTTTGTGTTGAAGACAGGTCCATGCCCTGTAGCTCTCCAGGACTTCTCTGAGTCATCACTTGGAGCCTCTGGGCTTTCTCTGGAGACAGGTGAATTCCCAAGCAGCAGCACCAGGCTTTGGTAGAGGGGCTACCTGAGGAGCATTGTGGTTGTTGAGGAAAGGTCTGTGCCCTTAGCTGCTTCAGACTCCTCCCAGGCAGCTCCAGAATGCTTTGGCCTTCCCTGGAGATGGTGAAATTTCATAGTAGTAGCCACAGACTCCTCCATGGAATCCATCCAAAGTGTTTTGGTGATGCTGGAGATGTTTTTCAGCTGGGGAGGAGAATAAGCAGCTATAAGTTCTCAACAAAGAGAGAGCTCAGAGCTCAGCCTCTCTGGCCTGTTTGCTTTCGTCTTCTCTCTGACTTGTGTTGACTCCAGATTTTGGAGAAGTGACTGGCCCTCCTCTGAATTGGAGTCTTGTTGATGGCAGGGTGCCAGCTCTCACAGGTGTGGGAGGAGCAGATCTGAGATGTGTGGGGCCAGGAGAAGCAGCAGTGGAGGGCTCAGAGAGATAGATGGGAGCTCTGTAAGGTTAGGAGGATGACGGTTCCTGCAGCAGGGTACAAATCAGCTCAGCTCTGCAGCTTGAGGACAGTGGTAATTCAAATATATTTTTATAAATTTTAGTAGCAATAGGTAAGGGAGATAAAAGTGTTTAAAACCAAGTAAACAACTACCAAAAGGGTGGAAATTAAAATTTATTTTTAAACCTAAGCTTGGGATTGTTGGTATTTGCACATGTCCAGTTGCCTACCTGTATTGCAGCAGTTCAGGGCATCTAGGCACAACTTAGAGTCACTGTGAAGTTGCTGCACTGACCTGTTGTGTGGGTGTAGAAAGTTTGAAAGCATGTGATCTCCAATTTCATGAGGGGTGATTTTGTCTTCTGATGATCACATCTTGATTTTTTACCTAAGCTCAACAAAATCCTTCACAGTGGGTATGGTGCCTAATAGAGGGAAGGGAGTAGTTGAAAAAGATTGCATCAAGTGGATGGAGCGCCTAAAAATTTGTGTAAATAGGTGCAAAGGAACTGACTTGATCCTTGCTCTTTCCAGTGCTAGGAAAGAGATCACAATCAGAAAGAAAGATAAGGCACAAAGCCCCTGTTTTCACCTCTTCAAAAACTTTGGGTTCTCAAAGTGTTGTCAGGACAAAAAGCTAGTTCCTGTGACAGTTGGGAGTGGGTTGGCACTCTTTGCTCACTGAAATCACACCATCTATATAAAAAAGAGTAAGAAATTTCTTCTTCCCCAAGCAAGTAGATTCACTTTTGTTCCCATCAGCACTCTAGTTTGAAGTCTGGAAAATACTGAGAGAAGGGCTGGAAGTGTGAGAACTTTTCATGTTCATGGAATAGTAGATACCTAGACATGGATCTCTAACCCTTCATCTGCCTTTTTTATCTTATGTGTTATATGAGGTGGCAGAAATAGGAAGAAAATGCTTTTTTCCTTGAAAAGTGGATGTTAATCAAATAAGTGACTGCTGGTTTAAGGTATCTCACATTGTCCAAAACTAGCCAACTTTGCAGCTGCTGGCACTGCCCTGAGACTTAGCTTCTAATAGTTATGTTACAAATAAGTAAATTTGGTATATATGCAGTGAGAAGTGAATCATGTTATTGATATACAGTGCACCCCTAGAAAGGTGTCTATTTGATAAGATCCAGCAATGCCTAACAAGTTGGGAAGGACAGGAGGCATGGGCAGAGATGGATGTGGAGGCTGGGGAGGGTATTTGAAGAAGGATGTAAAGACACTTATTATAAAAGAGAATAGGTTGTTCGAGGCGAAGAGAAGAATTCTCAGAAAGTAAAAATGAGGACGATAATGTTGAAAGCAAAGAAGGAGTAAAAGGCAATAAAGAGTAAGACCAAAGATGGAGGCTGGAGCAGAGGAAGAGCTTTGTATAAGTAGGAAGAAGAAGAAAACTATATATAAAAGAGAAAAGCCTGGCAACTGA
>VYZP01066273.1:0-10077 GCA_013400635.1 Hypocryptadius cinnamomeus | reverse complement strand
GAGGGATGCAAAAGCACTCCAAACAAACAGACTCTCAGTTCTGAACCAGTTATACAATTAGAAATACTGCTCTCTAACTGGGAATTTTAATTCCAATAATACAAAGTGTCTCCAGTGACACTTGGCTCATAATTAAGATATGTTGTGCTTTGAGGTTGAAATGCAAAATGTATTTTCAAACACGCATATCATTATAGACATTAAAAAAACCCCTCTACAAATAAGAAAGAATGAAAAACTGATATTTAGAGAAACCTAAAATGAAAAGGTATCAGATTCTCTATTATCTGCCTTTCTAGATATTTAGGATCTCAAAATATTTAACATTACCAACTTTCAGAGCTCTGCAGTGTTTGATACAGAATTTTCTCCACTTCTAAAAGAAAAAAAAAATGTAGTGCTTTGTAATGATCCACTACAGAAACGCAATTGTTCAAGGACAAAAATGTGTATAGTTAATAAGCCATTTCTGCCCATCCTCGTTCAACAGTCTACTTTATCAACACTGTTTTAAGTTTCTCATTAAAACTGTTTCATTTGAAAGCACAATCCTAGTGTTTAAGAGTATGCCTAAATGTCTGTAAAAACAAAAAGGGATCTAGAATAGGTGACAAACATTTATCTGAGATAAATAAAAGAAATCAAAATGAATAGTTGCTGCCTAAACCACGTATATGAGATACCTTATAGTGTATACTGAAAAAATCAACATTGAATCATTATTTAATATAATATTTTCAAATCTCTGTTTAGATAAAAAATGTTAATATATTGAAGGATATCTGAGTCTTAGAAGTGATTCTACAGTATGAGCTAAAGAAGCAACAATACGCATATTGAAATGTACAGGGACTGTGAAAATCATAGGAAGCTTTCTAGAATGTGGTAAAATTTTAGTCAATGGGGTTATTTAAATAACTAAAGATTATGCTAAAATGTCAATTAGCTAAAGAAGCAACAAGTGTCACAAATTCAGAGCAAAATTTTATGTAAATATTTACTTGTATTATGGGAGTTTTTTGCATTTGGAAATTTACCACGTCATCCAGGCACATAAGAGTTGAAAAATCAAGCTGTAAAATTTAGGTGATTTGTTTGCCAGAGGTGAATCAGAATATTAATCAAACAACAAAAACCTTATCTCTAGTCTTTAACCTCTTCTTGGAGAAAGAAAAAAAATTACCTGCAACATTGCACTCTTCTGCTTAGTGTGATTGGCTGAACTACTCTCCGTGTCTACCCTTTCTTACATACCACAGCATCCCATAGGTGCTTCTGTAGCAAAGACAGACTTAGAAATGCGCAGTATAGAAATGCTCAACAGTTTCTGGAACTGCTCTGAGCTGCAGGATTGTGAGCAGCAGCAGCAGCACAGAGCAGTAGGCAAAGCATATGCCTTCAGACAGGCTTCCCAGAATAGCAACAAGCCCATAGAGGTTCAGTGCCATCAGAACAGAGGAGGAAAACAGAACAGGATGACAATCTGCTTATGCAGTTGAATAAAATGTTGAAGTTGTTTAAGACTGCGTCACAATGTAGGTAACATATAACAGTGCAACTGGACATGCACTAGTAGAGGAGGTACAGCCACAAGGTTCCATTTCAGTCCAACATTTTCTAGTTTTGGGGAAATCATATATAGAATTCTCATATAGGAGTCTCTGTAGTTACACATAATGTAAGAAATGCAATATTTCAGCCTTATCCCAAATTCAAAGAACATAATGAAAAAAATAAGAAAACCCAAGCACCATGCCCTATTTTATTTATTTTGTCTTATTTATGTCTGAATGTGTGTGCAGATGACTATGCCAGACTTGAAATTCAATTAAAAACATGAAAGAAAATAATATGTTCTGGAATTGCAAAGATTCTTGAGATGTTAGATAAATACAAAATTCTCACACGCTTCTAAAGCTGAATACACCGTCTTTTATCATGATATGTAAGTTCTCAAGCCATTTGTGTGTTGAGACCTTTTCTCAGCACCTTATCTCCTCCTGTAACATTTGACAGAATGATTCCTCAGAATACGAACTGATAATATTGCTCCCCAGAATTACAGTGTTTAAGAAATACCTCCTGACTGATATTGAATTCTAATAACTTTCCAACTTTTACTCTGAAGGTGTTGTGGGCTTTGTTTCCTTTAGCAAATACCACTTATGTTCAGCAGAGTCTCATGCAAGCATAGCAAAACTGATTTCTTATTTTTTAAGGCTGAAAAATTCAAATAAAACATAACTCTTGTAAATTCAGTGCAAAGTCTCAGTAACTAAAACAAACCAAAAATATGAAAAAATATAAAGAATTTGTAGTATGGTTTGAGGTGACAATTTTTCTATGTGGCTATTTTAATTTTACTATAGCATTACATAAACTCACTTTTTTCCACTTTCCAATTCTTCACGTCATGGGTAAAACTAAATTTTTTACTTTAAAAATGCCGGAATGCAGTTTTTGGGTTCTTTTACTTATTTATTTTTATACTTTATAATGTATGTTTACAAACAATTGCAAGATAAGCCATTTCACAATTTCTTCACTTTTTGTAAACAAACATCTTCTGTCCAAAATTAAAAACATTATCTTCCAAGCAGGCAAAATACTTAAGACTTTAGTCTTAAGTTTTATGTGCTTAATTTGAAGATAAAGGGTTTACAAAATGTTTTCCAAAGGTTGTCTTTCTCTTTTCTTGTATTTTGATTTTTCTGTCGGCTTTGTGGCAGTTTTCTTTTCCAAATAAGATAAAAAGGCAGGTTTTCAAGGGTCATGCTGCTAAACTTTGAGATAATATGATATTCTTAGCCAACAAATTTGGGCCTCTGTACCTGATAAATATTAAACATACATAACAGGAAACTAAAAGCCCAAGTAAGAAGGACTTCATTGATTAACAACTGATATGTATTGTCATTTTGTCCTGGGTTTTTTGCCTTTTTCTTTGTGACTACTTATTTATTAGTATCAGCGCAGTAGTGTTTGAACGGATCAAAATGAATTATGAAAGAAACAATACTGCATGAATTAAACACCAGAAATACTATTCCATTTTATGCAGATGGAACTCCTACACTGGCATGATTTTTATACAGTGTCTGCACTTTGTCAGCAGTAGATTTGCCATATCTGTTGATAATAGCTTTTAGTCAGTATGGAGTTGTTATTGTTCTAGAAGTATGTATTACCAATTAGGAATCTTTGAACTGTTAAACTGCTTTTTATCTCATAGCTTAATTTTAGAATTCTTTGAACATGTTCAGTTATTTATTCTTATCAGCATGGAAGGTATTTCTTACACAAAATAAAATGTTCTTCTAATATCTATTAATTTCCTGGGAGGATCATGATTTCTCACAGCCTTCTGTTCCTTTGATTTTCTACTTGCATGATTTAATGTATGTTTCTTTCCTTAGTATTAAATATTATCAGTGAAGTTGGAATCCTAAGGATATTTTTCTATGTGACAGAAGCAGGTGTTTTCTACTTTTCTTCAGGACTTAAGTTCATTTATTGTGTTACCTAATATTTACAAGGTAGTAGCAGTTCTGAGCAATCATTACAAATCAATTGATAGCATTTCACAGGAGGTTTTTGAAGGGTGGAAGTGAACTCCATCAAAGAAGGGTCATCAATCAATAAAAGTCTATGGTTGTTTCCTGATTTTTTTTTAGAATGTTCTCACTTCAAATAGCTAGAATATCAATTTTTAATTACAATGACAAATTAATATAATGTAAATTTATGGGCTCTTCAGTGTCAGATAACAAAGAAAAATAGTGTTGTTGGACATCTACAAAGGCAATATCACAATTGTAAAACATATTTACTGCAGCTATACTGAATGTATCTTATAATCATCAGTTTCAGAATGAAACAGAAATGAGTTGCACCATTTGTGATGCAAGAACTGCAGCATTGATCATCAGGTGGGCAAGAAAGACAGGTTTCTTTTCCACACAAGTGGAAAAAAACATTGAAAGAGACAATGAAACAATTTTGCTATGATAACAGAGAACAATTTTAGAACTACACACTTTAGCCGGTACAGTTTACTTATGGTTGTAGTCACACATTGAGAGCAACAGTAATAAATAAACTGAGGAATAATATCTAAGTACTGACCTCCCAGGAAAATCTTGTTTTTCCCATTTCTCAGACTAACAGGAATTCCCTTGATAATATAAGGATATTCCTTTCTGAGCCAGTCAGCATAGACTCCTTCTGTAATTAATAAAAGTCTGACTGAAGAGTCACTAAAGCCTTATGCATCATTGATAAAATTTTGAATGGCCTTCAAAACAAGTCTGACAAATGATGCCTATTTCCACTTTGGCACTCAAGAACTTAACTTCAGCATACACACCTCAAAAGTTAGATGAATCCATCTACCTTATTATCTGGGCTTTCCTCCAAACTCTACCAATAGTCTCTTGGGGAGCACAAATACTAAGCCACAGATATATTAAAAAAAAAAAAAAATCATTATTTTTGAGACATTGTGAATTTACCACAGCTTTTAATCTCAAACCAACCTCAAACTGAACAGCAATATACTGTTTTTCATATTTTTTGTGTTACCTCTCCTGGTTTAACAACTGTCTTCAGAGCAGGAACTGAGTCCATGTCAGGCTGATGAAAATTTTGATGCCTGAGATCTTGGGACCAAGTCTGAGGATTAAGAAAATCACAGTAAAGAACAACATTTGCCGTCACAACTTTTATAAAATATATTAACTTTCAGTGATTAATCAAAATATTCAAAATTTTTTTGCATCAGATTGCTAAACATTAAGTGCAAATACTCCATTATGTACAACAAATATGAATTTCCATTCATGTAATAAATGCATAACCTATGACTAGTTTCCCTTTGTTTCCTATTAATATCCATCAACTAAAGTCACATGAAGTCATTATTGCCATTCAACTGAGAGGGAAGTTTCAAATGTTGTCTGAGACTTGATATAAACAATAAAGAATTAAAACATAGGTCATTGTTGAATCTGAAGAACTTCAAAATTAAAGTATTGTAATATTTTTGCATTTATACACACTGAAAATGTTACTATTGTCTAGTTATTCACACAAAGAGATATATGTGTTAGATACAGAATAAGAGGTGGAGTTTTAGCGCTGTTTATTCTACACCATTCACATCACCGTGAGCTCCAAGCAAACAGTTTGTTGCAGGAAAAATACAAGGTGCCAGAAGCAGAACTTTTTTCTTGCCCAAACTGTGGAAGGGAGTGGTTTTGTCCCCTCTAAAAGCCATGGGTGGAAACGGAGGGGCCCACTTTTCTTGCCCAGCTCTCAGGAGAGGTATCCACTGCCTGGAACAGCTTGGGGAGACAGCCTGCCAGCACTGCCACCACCACTGCCACAGCAGAGGGAAAGCCTCCCTGGGACCCCACCGCAGCTGCAGTCCAGCCCAAGGCTTTGGCAACAGCCTCTTTGCTTCTTCAGCTGTTCTGGCGTGGGCCAGGTGACACCATGCCTTTGTTGGTTAAACCATTCCCTCTCTTGTACAATCTTTTTACTATTATGGTTGTGTTTATTGCACAGTCTTCAGTAAACCGTGACTTAATTTATCACCCCTCATAATATTTTTCCCTTCGCTGTCAAGAATGCAGAATTTTAAGGGGACTTGGTCTCCCTGCTGAGTTTTTAAAAACCAGCACAACATATTACCATGAAAATCTCAGTTTCCCCTATTACAAACCATTCAAATTTTAATTAACACAAAAACTTTGCTAAATATGTGATTAATTTTGCCACAGGTGAACTTTCTACTTTGCAGAAAAGAGATGATTTGTATATTTAAGTGTTGAATAGCATCTCTCCTTTACTTGGTCAATTAGGAAACCTTGAATCTTCAGATATTTTGCAGAAAATGGATAAGTACTTGATTGCGTCAGGAAGGGCTTATTGTTGTTAGGAGATTTCTCTTTTTTTTTTTTCCCTCTGAGTTTCAAAAGGTTTATTCAAAGACATTAATGTGTCAATTATAATATATTTCAGAAGGGCAACAGAAAAAATATCATATTAAAGAAATAAATATTTTGTAAAATTAAGTACAGCTCTTTCACTCATACATTAAAAAAATATTTTCCATTTTTAGTTATGGACTTTTTGAAAGAAGAAGCACTTTGTGAAATCTTGACGTCATGGTGTCTTTTATGATAGGCCTGGAAAGAGAGAGTTGACTACAAAGCGTCCTAGGAATCCTCAAAGCCCTGAATGCTTTGTTCTACTCAGGTTCTAAAAAATTAGATATTTTTGTTTCATGCTGAAGCAAAAAATCAAGGGATGAGGAGGTGAGTGATCCCAAACAGGAAAACAAAGCACAACACATACAGTTAAATTTTTTGTCAAATTGAAAATTGAACTTTCACAGTAAATGTTGGCATCCTGTGTCTTTTTCATTTTAGAATTCAGTCAAGTAGTGAGTTATTTTGTTATAATAATTTTTTAAACTCACTCAGCTGGTTTCTACCAAGGTTTCTGAATAGTTTGAGTATTCTGACTCTGTATTTCTGGTAAATTTAGTATTTTGCTCAAACAGATCTGCCACCTCTGATATTGCTAGCCCTATCTCATAGGTGGAGAAACTTGAGATGCCTAGAGAAATGGCTTGCCCTGAATGAGTCAGCATTTCCCAGCAGACTGGGGAAAACAGGAAAATCTCCTGTGGTGTTGTTAGGAGCAGTACCAGTGCTCTGCCTGTACACTGCCTTTCTACTGCAGCAGATCAGAGCAATATGGCTTACCAAAACCAAGCAGCTAAATAAATTAAATTCATTCGGATATTCTGAGGTAATCTTGACAGAAATCTTGAAAATATCCCCAAGTTAAAATAAAAAGGTAAGCTTTGGTTCTTGGATTTTGATTCACATATTGCTAACCCTCAGGTTTCATATTTAAAAGAAGGAAAGAATAACTTCCACATAACCCAGAAGCTGTCTTTGGAGGAAATAAGGCTTGTTTTCCTTCCAGTCCTTTGCAAGGGCCTTATTTCCTTAGTCTTGTTTCATTTGATTAGATTGTTTGCTTTTGATTTGTACATAATACACAAAAGCCCTTATCTCAAGCTTTAGGCTTTAGCCTTGCCATATAGTTAACAAGTAATCATGCATTATAAAACCAACAATTTAATTTTTACCCCTACAACAAAAGATAACCAAATAAGAAAATGAATATAACTTTTCCCATCCTTCAAAGACAATTTTTTCTCACATACTTACCAATGACATAGAGGAAAAGAAAAATTAATTTACAACATATTTGCCTTCCAAGTTAAGGAGTAGGATCAGAACAAATTGGAGGACTTCACACACTGCTAAATTTCATTGAATTAAGAGAGATTTGTTCAAATACTTCTTATGATGACATTACCAATTTTGAAAGACACTCTGAGTCTTATATTAAAAATTACTCTATGCTGGTCCAGATATAAGCAGAGACAGAAATGCTACAGACTAAATTAAATAAGTGTCTTCCAGGCCTTATAAGATGAAACAGATAAGAGGAACAAGCATTAGAAGGATAGACATAAGTCTGGAAAATGAGGCAAGAAAAGACCTAGAGACTTCACCAGTGGAGCACTCCAATGTACACACACAGCTTTGTATGAAGGGAGGAGCAAGTAAGAACAAATTTACAGGTAAAAATGCCAGAGTGAATTCAACTACTCATGGAATTCTTGGGATGTTGTCAGGTAGTTTCTGTAGCCAAAATAGCAATTACCAAACCTCTCCCTGTAAGTAGGGAAAATGTAAAAATGCATTTGTGACATGCAGGTTGAAATAAACTGCAAACTTTCATGGTACTTATTGGCACCCCAGTCAACACCAGTTTCATTTGAAATGTAACATTTTGAGGCAATTCTTGCCAAAAATCAAAAACACCTTCTGCTATCTGAAGACTCTTTTACAAAGGGGACTAGACAACACTATTAGAATGCTAAGTAAATTCAAAGCAAACATCAGGATGTGGTTCTATGTGCAAAAGCTAGCTGAGATATGAAATGCTTTATGAAAGGATGTTAAACATTATATAAGCTCAAGGCAAGGCCTGAATTTATCATGTATGAGGACTAATAAACAAACAAAAAGTATATTTAATTCTGGTAGTTCTTGAGATGAAAGCACTTGGATGTTAGAAGGATGCCTTCAGTGAAAGTATCATATATTCTTGTCCAGGTCTTATGTTCTGACACTCTCACCTTTACACTTGCTTTTGACAACTTTCAGAAGTAATACAGCTCTAGATCGGCTCTTGATCTGTTGCAGCACGGTCAATCTAACATTTCTATACTTAACGTCAACTGTAGGAATTAAGGGCAACAAGAAAATTTCAGAATAACAAACTGTAACTGAAAAAAATTAAAAAATAATTATATCAGATGAGTGAAATGGGAAAATCATGACATGAAAGATTTGTGAAGTTGTATTTTCAACCTGAAAATACTGGAACAAACATTTAATGCTTTGATGTTCTAGGTTTATTTTTTATCAAAGTTAATTCAGAACTCTGTACTCAACTTGTTATTGTCTTCATCATTTTTTACCCACAAAATCATACAGACTGGTATAAAAAGTTGCATATATATATAAATTTTCTTCAGAATAATATTGTTTGTAAATTTGTCAATATTACCATGCAACTCACCCATTGCAATATAAATAGATGGGACTTTTGTTTCTTTATGCAGAAAAGCTGAAATTTTATTGCACAGCTTATATTTTTATAGGAATATTAGAAGCTACGGTGTTAAATCTAATTGGTTAATAATACACTGAAACTCAGTTTACTTGTTGGTAAATGGCTTGTGTGTATGTTTATTAAACCTCTTTTCTTTGATAGTTTACATATTTTTCTTTATTGATTCTCGTGGGATAGATTTCTTGTTTTTGCAAGTGCAACCTATTTTTCTTATAAGGATAGATTGTTACGCAAACTGGTTTTCATTCTTATAATTCTTTCTTATGGGAACTTAACAAGCTAGCTGCTAGCTGCACTTAGCCAAAGTAACAGGCCTAAGCCATAATTTTATAAGGCCTTTCTTTTTTAAGGTTTTTACCAATATGCAACACTCACCTACAAAAAAGTAGTAAAGGCTCCAAGGGAAAGTCACAGAAAGAAATGTATTTTGGTCTACACTTTGTCTGAAGTGTTTGTATGATACCAATGAAATTAGTAAGTCATCAATGTAGGCTAGAAGAAAAAAATTGTAAATATATATATGTGTGTGTATATATATGTCTTTCATATATATATAAATATATATGTTACCTCCTGAATGTGAATATTTCAGCCAGAATGAGCTGTCTATGTACTTTAGTATTTTAACAGAAACTGATTTTAAGAATGATGACGTGCATTTTCCAATTTGATTACAGTGAACTCAATTGAAATTTCCTCATCTTTTCTATAGAATGATTTCTTAACATGATGATGTCTATTCCTGCTGTCTTTAAAAGACGCTAATCAAATATTCTGAAATGTCTAGATTGAAGAATTTCTTCTTTTCCATTCATTATTAAATGCTTTCTGTATACAAGGAAATATGTTTCTGGTGGGAAAGCCTAAGTGTGCCTGTCACAGAATATCCAGAGAGATGAAATTAATTATAGCAGAAAAGTATTCTGCCATTGGAGTCCTGCTGAATGTAGACAATAGATTTCTGAGTGTTTCCCTAAACAAACAATTTTTAATTTCATTTTAATATAATGCCTCAAATTAATTTTTTTTTTCAGGACAGGAGCTTTTAGTAGTATTCCAACATCTCCTTATGTTCCCCTCACAACCTGCTATTGCAGGTTGTAATAAACCACAAATCCTACGGTAGGAACTGCACCACGTAATGATGCTCTTTCCGTCACACTGTCAATTTCCTTCCCAGAGTTCAAACTGGAAACCAAATAAATAAATAAATTTATAAGGAATGTGAGGAAGGAATGTATGTGGAGAGGTTATTCCAGCTTTATACACAGAGGAAGATCTCACCAAATATAATGAAATCTGTCATAACTTTAGAAAAATATGACTGTTAATCCTTGCATTTGCAAAACAAGA
>VYZP01066272.1:1638-50892 GCA_013400635.1 Hypocryptadius cinnamomeus | reverse complement strand
TCAGAAGATTTCCAGGCCCATGGTTTCGGAGAAGGGCAGGTCCTCCTGAGAGATAGTACCAGCTGCAAGAGAAGCAGAGACCACAGAGCTGTAAACTGAAGATTCTATTTCTGTAGAGTGGGCAAAATTTAGGAATTCATTTAGGAAACCACTGGGGGAAGAAAGAAGCAGAGTGAACCCTGCTAGGTCACTAAATCATAAATAGCTGGGGTTGTCTGGCTCCTTTTTATTTTCTCAAAGCTTCCTATCACAGGTTATGTGAGAGTTTAAGACTGTCTCTTGGGTTGGGACGGGTATTTTCTGTTCTGAATAAACACTACTTACACTAAGACTTATATTGCTTCAAGTAGTGCCTCCCTTTCCAGGAAAAAAGTTCAGTACATAAGGAACACCCTGTGATGACACAGGGACAGTGAGGCCACTGGCCAGCCTCTTCTCTGGGGTGACTTGGCTGAATGTGGCAGTGTCAGATGCCTTGCATCTGCATGCTATTATGTACACATCCTAGTCTCAGCTGAGGCTGCAAGCAAGAATAACAGAAAAATACCACAACGACAGCTGTTTTGCTGGATTTTATGGAACGGAAGCCCAGAAATACTGGAAATTTTCAAATAAATCTTTTTCCCATAAAAGAAACTTCCAGATGCATGAGCCATGAGTGTTTGTGAACAAGCAATGTTTGGCTAGTGAGCTTGCCCTTTTGATGTCTACAGCTTGTCATTAGATCTATAATCAATATGTAGTAACTTGCCACCATCTACCTGACTGCATATTTTAGCAGGGTTTCTTCCCTGGAAAGATTGTTCTTGAATTAAAAATTCCAAAACTGAGAGCAGTCCTTACTAAAAATGAAGTGGGTTCCACAAGCTAGTGAACAATTGCTATAATGCTCAAAACTACATGTGAGGTGTACTGTTTTAATTTTAAGAGTCAATCAAGGAACCTCTTTTTACGCTAATTATTTCAAAGAAAACCAGGCAATTTGTTCCATATGTGGCAGAATGCTGTGTGCAAATATTCTCCCTACATTTATGATCTTGTAGTAAAATGAATAGACTTAACCTACAAAAGATTCATAAAGCTTTACAAGGGCTATACGTGCTCACTGTGATGTGTTACACACTTTTCAATGTCAATAGAAAAGGGGGCATAAGGGGATTGTGATCCAAAAACAGGATTTGTCCAACATCTAAACCACTCTGGAGGGATGACTAACCAGTTAATAGACTCCAGCACTTGAGATGGAAACCTGTGGTCACTCTGCTGCTCTGCTGGGGTACTCTTGCCCTTTAGAGAGTTTTTCCTAATGCTGAAATCTGGCTTGCTACAGTGCAATCCCATCAGTTCTTGCCTTGCCTATGACAGACATGGAGTACACATTATTTCCTTCCTCTTTGCAGCAGACTTTTGTGCATTCAATGATGCTATTCTCCCTTCAGTCCCCTCTTCAGTGAGCGAACACACACTCCTCAATCCTTTCCAGACTTCTGACTGATCTTACTGCACTTCTCTCATCTCCTTCCAGCTGGGCACAGCTTTCTGTCTGCACATTGCCCCAACCACCACTTGCTGCTCTAGCTAAAGGCATGGCTGATTCAGATCCTCACAGACCATTTTTTCCCACCGCAGAGCTGTTACCTCACCTGCTGTTCCTCACTGTGTACTTGTGCTGCAGACTGCTCCTGCATGACTGGTGAACCTTGCATTTTACTGGTTTGGTGTATGACCAGTTCTACAGTTTGTTCAGTTTTTACCATTCTATCCCCCAATATGCCTGCAGTTCCCTCCCACCCAGCGCTAAGTGTGCAGATTTAAAAAGCAGATTCTATTAATCATCTAAGTTATTAATAAAAGTAATGAACAGTGCCAGGCCAGACCAGACTCCCATGGAACTAAGAACCAAGGAGCTCAGTTTATCCCTCTACTGAGCCTTGTTTCCAATCAGTTTGATACTTTCGTCTGACCATGTTTCTCTTTCTTTCTTACAAAAAGCTCTGCCAGAAGCCTATGAAAATCAAGATATATGGCATTTACTGCTTCTCCCTGTCAGCATGGTAAGGATTACCTCATCCAATGATGAAATCAGATGTTTTGACGCAGTTTGTTCTTCAGAGAGCCACGATTTTTCCTTTCAGTACTTATGAATAATGGCTTGACTAATTTTTCCAGTATTCTTTCAGGAACTGAAATAAGCTGAGCTCTCTCTAATGCTCTGAGTTTTCTTTAAAAAGAGAGAAAAACAAGCACTATGTTTTCCCTCTTTTCTTCTTGATACTTCAGCTTTCTTGAGAGAACCATACATGGTTTTGAAATTACAGCAGGTAATTCTCAAAGTATTCTGAGCTATTATTCATCAAGACCAGATCATTTGAATATAGTTGGCTTCTTTATGCCCTTTCCGACCACTTCTCTCCTTATTCTAGGTGCAGACCATACTGCTTTGCTGTGGTGTCTGTTGTGCTGGTTATCTGCCTGCAGCTGGGCCCTAAAGCCCTCGAGTCAAAAACAGCACATGGCTTTCTGAGTAACACTTCCCCTTTCTGTTCAGTAATGAGCCATTTCCCTGGGATTTGTTTTACTGTATATTTGTTTTGTGTAGCTGCAGAAGTGTTTCTTCTTAGTCTTCACATAATTTACTCATGTTACTTCATTTTGTGCTCTTGCAGCCATGTTTCAATCCTATATGCTAGTGCCACACTGGTATACTCATGTTCAGCAATCCTCTAGTTTCTTAATACCTGTCTTTTCTTTCTTAGCAGACTTTCCCTAACGTCTGTCCAGAGCAGGAGCTTTCCAACCAAATCTCTGAACATTTTAAAATATGCATTCTGAAGGTCCACACTTTTTATTTTGTTCTCTTCTTTCTCTTTCAATTTCCAAAAGAAGGTCATGGAAGCACTTACTTCCTCTGAAAATAAGATGTTGATTGTGTTTTTATTGCTCTGATCACAAGGCCAGCATTTTAACTGAATAGCAAGAAGAGCTCTAGGCCTCCTGTTTCTTCAGCATGTAGAGATATTTTCTGCCAGACGGCACTGAAGTGTGGATGCCTCTCATGCATTCTTATCTGTGCGTGGTATCTCATGAGAGGTGCAGAGAGTGCTTTGTGAAAGTTTTTTAAAAATGGCAGCATCTCTAGCTGCAAAAGTATCTTGTGCTTCTAGTCTCCATCACAGAAAACAGCCTCATATCATCAGTTTTCTCGAGTGCTACAGAGACAGCTGACTATGTCACTCTTAGACACACTTGATCTTGCTGAGAGACACACAATTGTCTCCATGGGTTTTTAGCTATATCCATTAAAGTGCATTTGCCCAAGTATATAAATCATCAATGTCAACTGCCCACAAGGTAGCACAACTGTATCTTCCTGAAATTGTATTTAATCTAAACACATCTGCTACCTGATAGCAACAATGGTTTTGAAAATTTAGATGACAAGCTAGACAAGACTTGTGCATTTGCTCTGTGGTGAGAGGGCACATTTAGAAGGCATTAGACCTTATGGTTTCAAGAGCCAAATTCTGTATATTTTTCAAATTCTGATCTGCTTGGATTAGAAACTGATCTCAAGCCTTTCAGCTGGTGCCTATATCTATGACATGTAAGATGATATGTCTGAAGTCATCAAAATTCAGCCCATATATGTCTTACTCGAACAATGAAATGCTGACATTTGGAACAACCAAAACCAAACAACAAATCAACAAGCTAATCTACATCCTTCCAGCACACTTCCTAAAGCATGATGTAACCACACAATAATACCACAGCCTACAGCTAATATGTCTCACACAAAACCTGAGTACCTGCAAACATTAGAGAGGGCAGACCTAAAGTAAAAATCTGCATCTTTACATTAACTGAAGAATACCTACACCTCTTCTTGCTTTCATGTCCTGTCCTAGAACTGAACTAGAATCAGGATTAGCTAGTTATTACAAAGTGGGGGAGAGGGTGGGAAAACGTAAAAACTTTAGAACATTTCTGACTATGATGGAATATTCCAGAAAACAGATTATAAAAATGTGGGAAGACAGTCTTCTCACGGGGTCTGCAGTCCATGCTTACCAGTTTATAAGAATTCAATAGGTCAAATAATGAGTGGGTATGAAATCTTGACCCAATTAAATCCATGGCAAAAATCCTATTGATTTTTATGGGACCTGGATTTCAGTCTGGTCCCATTGTGTCCAAATACTGATCTTTTTTAAAAAGCAGCAAATATCACACAGTGTTTTAGACATTTATACATTCATATTCATACAAACTGGAATGTTTTTTGGGCAAAGAAATATACATAGGTGACTTTGCTGTGTGGTTAAAATGGGCTGCTGTTCCAGTATACACACTGTAGATGAAAGCACGGACAAAGAAACACACTGCAGTGCAGGCAGATGGTGGCCAAGGAGGGTGCTCTTTAGAGCTATGGTTTTTGTTATGAAAGCCCATAACTCTCTAGATCCATGTGAGTTATATTATTCTCAGCAAGATGCAATGAACTCAAATGCTACTCAGGAACAGAAGAGGTCTCTCTGTTGAGCAGATTAAAAGAGGCCAATGCTGTTTGCAAGAGCTGAGTGGGGGGTTCTGGAACTCCAACACACTGGCACCCAGGCCCCACACAGTAAGCTCTCTTCCAGCTGCTTAGCCCAAGATCACTGCTCTTCCTCAACAGAAGGACCATAACAAGCAGGCATCCCTAACGAGGGGCAACCTGGGTTGTGACTGTGCATCTGCTCCTTCTGCTTTGAAATCTACACTGCGGTCTCAAAACAATGCTTCCCCACCTCAGCTGGCTACAGCTGAACAGTGCATTCCATCTGCCTGCAGGCTGCCTGTGCATGCCTGACATGTGTACGTCCTGTGCTCTTCGCGCTTCCTGCCGCTGTTTACAGCCAGGCTGCAGAGAGAATTCAAGAGCTCCTATGCTGGCTCTAGCTCCCCACACCTTTGTAGGCTTCTGCCTGTCCAGAACCGATGTTGGCTCTAGTGCTCTGATATTAGCTTAAACTCAACGCATTACTGTAGGCTAATGAACAAAGGAGAACTAGTATAACCTACTCCCAGGGATGAAAGGAAGAGTTAAGAGCCAAGAAATATCAAAGTGATGATGTCAGTTCAACCTCTTTACAAAACAGTCAAGTGGAAAGACTGAAAAGGAAGGCTGCTCTTTTACTCCAATACAGGTCAAATAAAGAGCTAAATACTCTTTCTCCTTCCCATTATTACAGCAGTTGTAGAGATTGGGCTTCTTCAAATAGTTTCCCTGCTACAATCAAAGATATTTACTTTCTTTATACAGGTATGTCCTCACACAGTTAATCCCCTCTAGGCATTCAGAAAAAGTATTTCTGAATCTTTTCTACTATTTCTACTAGCTGTATTAGTTCCCAGACCCAGAGCTGGATGAATTGTTTACTGTAATAAGCGATTAGTTTAATTTAGTACATTTTTCCTACTTGTGACTTGACCACCACATTATCCTGACTCCTCTGTTTGCAGGACTAATCATAAATATTCACCAAACAGATTATACAAATACATTTCAATTGACGAGTTGTTTGCAGACCAATGTCTGTGAAAATACCCAAATTACTTTTTAAGCCCCCAAGGGTATGTGGCTGTTTGCATAATTCACATGCCATTGCTTCTGACAGAGGATGTGAAACCTTTAAAATAGGAGAATAGTGATGGAAACACATCAGTTCCTGAACAGATAATAATTATTAATACTAATATGTATTTAAATTTGTTTACAAAATGTTTAGGACTCTCAAATACATTGTTAAACTAACAGTTTAAATAAACACGACCCCTGGAAACCAAGAGTGAGATGGGATTTTGAGAAGAGTTATGAATTACTTTCTTCTATTTCCAAAAGCTCTGCTCCTTCTAATTTGTCTATTATCCTACAGTGCTGCTCTGCAAAAACCTCCAAGGATACTATATATAATACAAAAACCACATGCTACCAGTCATGGAACTTTAAGTAATACTAACTAAGAGAAATTTGGCTGAACAGGCAAAATGTTATATAGATTAATTTGTTTTGTAAAAAGCATTTACAAAATTACTTCCAATTATGAAAGGAGGACTGAACTAATTATTGCCCTTTTGTGAAACATGTGAACCTTGGAGACTTGTGAGAATATTTCTTTTAAAAAAAGCATGTGCAAATAGAATGCAGAATTAGGGTTAATAGAGTCATCTACAATAATCTGCTGAAGCCATAGAAATATGACAGCAGAAAACTTCAGGTTTCTGAGGCATAAAACTAAAAGCTCAGAAATTTAATAACGAACTCTAATTTTATCATAAAACCTTAACAGACCTGGCTACAAAAATGTACTTCAATTCTTATAAACTCTCAGACTGTCCTGAAATCAGCAAAACCAGAGGTTTTACATTGCTTTTAATAACTTCCAAAGCTTAGTGAGATATTAGAATTTTATTGTATTTTAATATCATCTGAAAGATTATCCAAGAGCTGCAATAAGCAATATGTAGCAGGACCTCTTCAGGGTCAAACTTTGTGTATAGGAAGAGATGAGATTATTCTGCTTTTATTAGAGAGGAATACGTATGCATATGGGGCAGCAGCAACATGAAGCGGAAGCTTTCCAATCCTAATAGCTGCCTGTGGGCTTGGATTTCCCAGGCTGTTCTGGCACATGGTGCCTGGTTGTCAGGCAGTTTGGGATGATCTCTGGTGTGAGGTTTAGCTTGTAAGAGCAAATTGTGCTGTCTGGTGGGAGCCCCTGGGCGGTGACCACGCCAAGGACAGTGAATGGCGCTTTGCATTACAGGGCTGGCATGCGCCTGTTGCTCCTGCGCTGAGGGATGTGCCACTGGCATGTCTGGGGCACCAACACTTCTTGGGCTCAAGAGACATTAGGGGAGACACCTAAACATTCAGGTGGTTCCCTACAGGACCCTATGGCTTGCACCAGTAGACAGACTGGACACCTTTGAAATAAAGGATGGATATTCTCTCTGCTTCTTATGTGGATGTGACTTCTAATAAACCACCACATGATTTTTTTCTCCTCCTCTTGAAACCAGCAAGGATTCCTACCCTCTGAACCCAGCAAGGTCTTTGTAAACAGCAAAGCAATTGTTTTCAATTTCCTGTTTGAAGCAATAGTTTAAGGGAACACTGGCATGCTGAAAAAATGCAGGCTTTATTTCCTAAGAAAAAAAATCCATTATAAAATTAATAAGCACTTATCAGAATTCACATGCATCTCCAAATGAGTAAGCAGATGCTTCCCACTGTGATTTGAAAATTATTTCTCTCTGCTTTCAGCACTTTTCAGTTAAGAATCAGGAATACTGGTCCTTAGTTCCTATGTGGAAATATTTAAAACTCTTTCTAATGTGTTTATGATGTTTTCCTATGCAGCCCTGCACAAACATTTCCAGTGTGCTATGACTCAGTACTTTTTTGAAGCAGCAGAAATACAATGAAAAGTCTGTTTCTCATAGTATTTTGGCAGAAAACAACTCTGTGGGTTGGTGTTGGCAACACCACAGTCTAAGAATAGGGCACTTCTCAGGCAGAAAGTTGTTGAATTTGGACATCAGCTAGGTTTGCCTAGGCGTAAAGAAACCACTGTCTTCAGGGAAAGGAGTAATTTGGAAATGCTTATCCAACAAGTTAGTGTGCTAGTGTCTACCAAAATAATGATTTCCTGTGAGGAATATTCAGAATGAAGTAATCTCAAAGAATATATTCCATTGGATGAGTGAGGTTGCTGGGCAGCCCTTTGACACTTCCTCAAAGGGACTCTCATTGTGTGGAGTGCTCTATTCCAGTTTCAATTGTCCATAAACATGAGTAATGCTTCCTTCCAAGTTTGTGTAAATGAGAAGAACTGTAAAAATGCAGTGCTTCACCATGCATGCACTGTGCTGATAGCACTACTACCATCATTGTGAAATGCAGGGCAAGATAAAAAGTAACACAACAATGAGGATGTGAAAGAGTGAAAGCTTTTAAAATGAGCTTCAACATGACAGTCTTAAAACCTAATATACTGAGCTGAGCCTGGGCTGTGCTGGTTCTGATGGACCCAGAGGAGGGGAAAATGCTTTCTCTAGCTAAAGCTTTACCCATAAATACAGGCTATACAGATTGTTCTCTACAAATAAAGGCAATTCCTTGGAAGCCTCAGCTACAGCATTCCCTTACTATGGGTAACATTTGCCAAGTGACTCAAGTGTCTACACCACCAGTTTGATTTCATTCTTACTTTGCCCCAGGGCTCTGGATTCCTGATTATCCATACCATTCATGTGCTGCTTTTGGCAGCAAAAATTTTGGTCCATTATTTCCCTCCAAAAGGAAATGCTGGCACAGATGGCAGAGAAGCCAAGTCTAGTCAGATCATATTGGATGTGTAATTCCTAGGCTTGGGCTCCTCTTCCATGGGACTGCCATTCAGCATAGCCCCAGAAAGACTTCTTCCCTCAGCAGCCCTCTACAAATCTTCAGACAGGATCTCCCATGACACTCCACCTTGCCCTCAGATATGAAAACACAGTCCTAGCAGACAGAAAGCTTTCTACTGGTATTTAGAGATCTATGTAACTTCTCTGGAGAAGATATACACAGTCAGGTCTGTCTTTCCACACAAAGATGAATTTTGAATTTGCCTGTTTAAGATTTCTAGGTCTTAAGTTCTTTGGAATATGCTTCCTCTTATTTAAAATTGCTTGTAATGTATCTGCAATGCTTATTATCTCTTTTGTCTTCAGCAGGACAAAGGAGAAGGAAGTAAATTATCTCCCTTTGAAAGAATGAGACATGCCAAACTCCTTCCTATACTGGACAACACTGCTTTGTTGCCATATCTTCCATGGTAATATATAAGGTTCTCCACCTTCTCTACCCAAGAGGAAAAGGCACCAAGCAGTGCAGTCAACAAAAATCCTTCTTCTAGCCCTCATCTCTAAATGCTTTTATCACACAAGATTTAACATACATATGTACTCACCTGTGGGCCTTATTTCAGGTGTTCCTACCTAAACACTGGTCTCTAATGAAGCAGCAGCCATATGTCAGATTACAGCCAGATGACAGAAGGAGTTAATCATGCAGCTTTGAGCCATTCTTCTCCTACTCATTAATCTACCTCCTTTAAGACTTGTTCTAACAGTTCAAACCAGGAATACCTACAGGCAGAAGAAATGGTTACAACTTTGAAACTTGGATGAGATTTTTAACCTGATAAGAGCCAGCAATGTACATGTGTGAACTCCTGCCCCTTTCCCAACAAACACTAATGAACAGCTTCATCTACTAGCATTAAAAATATTCAGTCTGTCAAGGAAACATTTCTTTTCTCAAATAAGGAAGGCTTCTCTTAAGCTCTCTTTCAGGTTTATACGTGTTTGATGGCAATGCTTAGTCCTATGTTAGTGAT
Organism: Hypocryptadius cinnamomeus; assembly: GCA_013400635.1. Taxonomy (NCBI): domain Eukaryota; kingdom Metazoa; phylum Chordata; class Aves; order Passeriformes; family Zosteropidae; genus Hypocryptadius; species Hypocryptadius cinnamomeus. Next base: position 41,464 of record VYZP01066272.1, on the reverse strand, counting down.
ACACTAGGATTGCTATATTGAGGGCTGGAAACAAAAATTTCACATCTTTCCAAAAGAGAAAGTTCCCTTTCCACCATGACATGTCATATTTAGTTCTGGCCCTGGAAGGTTTCTATGTACTATCCATCAGTTATAACGTTCTAAGTTACACAAAACCAAAATTCCCTCTGAAGGAGTATATTGATATTTCCTTCTAAGTGTAATGCTTGCACTTGTTATATGAAGGTACCTGGACTCACAGAAGGAAGGATAGAAACACTTGGAACATAGTGAAAATTCATCAGTGTGCATGGGAAATGACGACATGGAATGAAGGCCACCAGAATAGTGGTCAGACTTTGCAAGTTACGCAGCTTACCAGGGCTGCAGAGGTCCCTAGCTTTGCCACTAACCTAAGGCACATCCTCAGGCATGTCTGTTCACCTTGCTGTGACTCCATTCTCCATGTGTAAAGTGAAGATAACAACATATAACTTTATGAAGAGCTTCAGGTGACAAATGCAACATAGCCCCTTGGGCTAACTTACTGGACATAGTAGAAGGTGAATAATATACATAATTTTTTGTCTTCCTAGTTAAGAATAATATGCCAGTTTGTTACACTCTTTCTGTCACCCTACTTCTGCACCTCTACAGCAGCTAGTTAAAGCACACTTGCTTATAAGCAAGATGTGAAAGAATCAACCTTCCATCTGTACCAAGTGTGCATAGCACTGTTCAAATCAAATAATTACTTGGAGCAGCAATCAAGATGCTTTAAGAATTACAGTTGTAAGAAAGAAAGCATTTACTTTAGCAGCTGACAATGTACAAGCATGCAGAACAAGCAAAAGAACACCTACCCAGACTACTCACTCAAGGTCTGTATCATGATTCTTTATGGTAGGGAAGCATGAGGAAGATTGTCTCAGACAACTGTTAAATTTAATCTTACTATGTAGTTGCAGGACAGTATAGGGATATAAAAGTTAATTGTCTATAGTAGTTAGAAGGGAATTGTAGAGACCTACTGTCTCCCATCAAACTGCACTTTTCAGAAATAAGTGAATGATAGTATATTGGTGCAATTATTCTTCTAGTATGCATATAAATTTTTATTTGCTTGAGAACAAGAGTATGTGCTGGGAACAATTATGGCACTATGCAACTTCCGGTGACTGAAGGAAGGCTTCATTTATTTTAGAATTACCTTCTAAGCTATCCATTTGTTTAATCATAACAAATCTGGAATGTCCTTCTTGACTTCAACAGCTGAACACTTGGCTGAGGATATGTGGGTCATTACCTCCTCATTCTTTAATGTAAAGGCAAACTGGCAGCCTGCTTGGGATGTCTTGGTACTCTTAAAGATATCCAAGAATATCCTTCAGAAACCTTTTAGAAGGGTATTTTCCTTCAGAAAACATACTGGATCCTGTTAGATTTTTCTGAAACTCAGGTCATAACTCCTGTCATTTCTTGGTTTTTCAGCAGTAGGCATGAAAAGCTATGCTCAAATACTTAGAATGTTGTTTTATTTACATACAATGATGAATAAAAAGCCCAAACCCATACTCTAGATTCTTGTGTACCCTGGAAAACTATTTGCAAACCTTTAATTTACTTCTCTTGGACTGCGATTTCAGCCATTTTGTGATGGGATGGAAACATTTTTTTTTTCCAAACATGGCCAAATGGCATTTTTAGCTCTTTCAGTGCTCTCACAGCTCTAGTTCTACTGAAATTACAGTGTTAGTCTGGATTTCCACTGCTGTGACAGCAAGCAGATCTTGTCTGCCAGTGTACAGACAGACTCAACAGACTGAAATATGAATGGAAAATGGGGTAAGAATAGAAGTCAATACTGCCTGAATTAATGTTACTGCAGAACACCCTTGGGTAATGCTCAGGATACAGAAGGAGAGATACTTTGAGAGGTAGGAAAATAATGAAAATTTAAAAGTGAGGGCATACCGACAGAGATTTTCACACATTCTTTTTTCCTAGATAAACTTTTATGTGGTTTGTCCTAAGTACAAGATGGTTTGCTGAAAGCTAAAATATCTTCTTCCCCTATCCTCAGGATAATTTTGGCAAAAGAAAAAGATCACACATGTGAAGTGGCAAAGCCAAGTATCTAAGTGATTGGATACTAACTGTTTAAATTAGAGGAAAAGATGCAATTTTGAGAAGGAAAGGAGCCATACCCTTGGGAACACAAGGCTTTTAAAATCCTAGAAAACCAATAAGTGCAGATGAGCCAAAAGCTATTTGGGGGAAGAAAAGCACCCTTCTTTACTCCAGAGATCAAAGAAGAAATGATTAGGCAAAACTAAAATCACATCTAAAATAAAGAAGCTCTGAAAAGGGCAATACTGGTACCTCTATTCATCAACACAGAGAGAAATGGTCCATCACAGCTTGGTCTCTAGAGCCACAGTGGAAAATTGTCCAGTGGCCCCTCTTTCCTCCTCCATTCCACCAGTTCAGTTCCTGTTTGCAATCAGTGCCATGGTCTGCCCTCACAAAGGGAGAGGCACATGAGGAGCAATAAGGGAAGGAAAGGAACAAATGGGACCTCACCTATTCCCACCTAAATGGGACGCACACTCTTCCCTCAGGTTTTTGTTAATGGTATTCTTAGAGCAGGATCTCTTCCTGCACAGCTGTTTCCATAATCTGGTTTCCACCTGAAGGTGCCCCTTTGCCAATGACAGGGAAATGCATGGCAGTATCTCTCTCTCTGCAATATATTCTGCTAATTCTGTGATGAGGGTAAAATGCACTCCTTGTGCATTTCCAGTCCATATCCCAAATACAGAAAGGATCTGACAGCCAAGATGCAGATTGTGTAAATTGAGTTATCAGAGCCAGAAGATGTACCAGAGCCAGCAGTGGGTTTTCATCTCTGTGACACAATTCAGCAAAAAGGTACTGAATTTTGTAACTTTTTTGAGGGATTGTGACTATAAGTTAAGCAGAGACTATTTCATTGGTAGCTGCAAGTACACTCATATGACTCAAAAAAATGTGTCAGGACATTTATCTAGATACCACAAAAGTGGGCTAAGAAAGGGAGAATCTTATTTTTTTCCCCTTTTGTACTTTTAAAATAATTTGAGGAAATTCCAAAACTTTGAGTATTGCAGGCAACTAACACTGATTAAGAAACAAAAGAATATTGTTTAAATATCTAGACTGCAGATAAATATACCAGCTAAGGCTGTTCATAAATTGCATTTGCAATTTCTGATAAAACATGGTCTGAAGGCTTCAGATACTAAGGGGCATGAAAGAATAGTGCATGGTCCTTCATCACTTTCTATAACTGCCCAATTTTCTTGAAAGTCTTCCTGCTAAATACCTTCCCTTTTCTCTCAAATAAATCAAAGATAGTGACAGGCATTGATACAGTTAAATATTTCTACTTTGGTGGACCAAAATAAACAGTTAATAATCAGAGCTCCTCACAGTTATAAATGCCATCACCTGGCTCTCACAACCTGCTCTTGCAAGGGAGGAGGTGACATTGAGCTTGCAAAGCAGAGGAAGACAGAACGTTTACCTGATGAGCTGAAGAAAAAACTTTACATAAGGCGGCCTCCAGGACTGAGCAATGTGCTTGCTACGTGCTGCCTTTACTTTAGATGTTAACTGGATTACAGTTGCACTCATCATAAATTGGGATATTTTTCAAAATGTGAAGGTATTCTAAATCATTATTTCCTGCACTATTGGCTCTGCATTCAAGGCAACAAGCAGATGCAGAGAAATGACTACGAACAAACAACTGCCCAAATATGTCAGTGTTCCCAGGGGCTGGGAAAACAGGCAGAAGCAACATGGCAGGCCAAGAGAGGAAGATTTCTGCTCCTAGGAGTCAGGAAAGGTGAAGGTTCCTGAGCACACAACTGCTTGAGGGGCCAGGTCTGGCCACCAGGAACTTAGAAACTGGTGTTTGCATCTCCCATTGTGATGGAACCAGTATACATGTGTATGTACTCTTGGTAAATAAAGAGCACTGCATCCCTGGGGAAGTCCATTCCTCCCTGACAGGAGCAGCCTTGCAGAGCCCCAAACATAACTGCTCTTTGCAGTACAGGGCCGACAGTCCTTATCTTGAAACAAAGGCTTCCAGCACCTTTTAAGCATTACTGAGCTTCACAGACGCAACTTTCTAAGACTAAAATAATCAAATAATTTAACTTCCTGTTCAAGCATTGCCGTTACAATAGTTTCACTTGGCAGTGTATCACGTGCTGCAGAGAGAGGAGGAGAGAAACTGTGTGAGCACCTGAGGGTGCCGCCCGGCCACACAGGGAAGGAAGGCTGGTGCTGTGGGGCCCGGGAGTCTCGGCAGTGCCTGCAGGGGGTGGAGACAAGGCAGCGGGCCCACCATTAACACCATGCTCCTGGGGATCCTCGTGGTGCTCTTCTTCATCCCCACTGCTGATGTAACAGGTAACAAAAACCCCCCACCTTTCAATCCTTTCCCCTATTTTTTTCTCACTTTGAAGGTCTGGGAAAGGGGAGAGGCAGCATGCTGCAAATGGATCAACTTGATATAACCAAGAGGCCAGTTTTTCTCCTTCCAGAAGTATCCCTCCAAGATGAGACCCAAGAGCTTTCTTTTAATTTGGCTTCTCTCTAGATCCATTTGGAAATTGCATGCATAGGTAGAGGGGTGTTTATTTCACGTACCCCCTGGGCTTTACAAGTTCTGCTCACAAGCACCTTTTCTTGGGGCCAGCAGGTCTGAGCAGACCTGGTGCCAGTGCCTATCTTGGGGCAGACTCTCCACACCCCCAAATCTACCTGGAAAGCTTTAGGTCTGCCCATGGCCTGGCTTGGTGTCATGGGCTCCAGCACTGAGTAAAACATTGTCACAGGATTAGCAAATAAATGCTCAAAAGCAGAGTTGCTTACTGAGCTCAAAGATGGAAGGATGTGACTTGCCAAATTTCTGATTTTGGCATTGTTTAGTGGTTTATTGATTCTTACTAGACATATAGTTTTTTTTCTGAAGATCTTCAGGAGAAAAAAAAAAGAAATCTTTCTGTGATTTTGAAATCCTGAATATTAGTGAATCTTCCTGACTCTTCAGTTGTTGTGGCTGAGGGTATTTATCTTGGTGTTGGCTTACTGATGCAGTGTTCCTATGTTCAGACCTAACATGTCTTTCCAATGGGTACATTAAAATGCAAAGCAAGGCAAGGGATGCTGGCTTTTGTTAGGCTAATCTTGAGACAGACAATTTTTTAGTCTGCTGGCTGTGAACTGTTGTTATTGCATCTTCTCCAAATATCAGTGTTTTGTATTTTCCAGGGAAGTTACAGACAGGAATAAAAATCTGGTTTCCAGTACAAAATTTTTAACATAGAGAACATCTTAAAAAGTCACTTTTTCTAGCATGAGAAATGCAATTGAATCTATTTTTTTTTTTCTTATTTCTACATTATTTTTCTGTAGTTCTTTTCCTCAGTGAAGGCATTGTAGTTTGCATGACACTGTGATATACACATTTTTTTAAGAAATCATAGGTTTTTTCTTCCTTGTCCTTTCCCAGGTTTATAATTCTGTGTTTGCAATATCATCATTATTTCCACAGCAGGCCCTTGGATTGTCAGAGAAGATACTAATTCCAGGAGGGGATAAGTATCAGCAATAGGTTAACAGTTCTGAACACATTTCCATGAGGTGTGAACAGCTTTTAAGCAGTGCTTTTGAATTGCAACAAAATAAATGACAGTGTGGTTCTCAGACACAGGCGTTATGCCATGGCTTTATAGACACATATACACTTGCTTTGCATGAAGAGCTTGTGTTTCTCCAACAGACTCACTAAGATAGTTCAACTTCTTAAAGAGAAGCACATGAGGTCATTTGCTTCTCAGGGCTCTCATCCTTTCCCCATCTATTTTCTTCACTCTTCATTTTGAAGATGATTGTTCCTTAGTACATGGAAAACATTAAGGCAGGTCAAAACCCTGCAGGACTTCCTCAAGCCATGAGGTGCACTATATGCCTCAGGTGTTTTGGTTTGGGAAAATCCATAGAATTCATCCTGTTGTTAGACTGTATCAGTAGCTGCTGCAAGTTGAGTTTAAATCATAGAAAGGGACTTGAAGTACTAGTTCAGTCATTTCCCTTTTGCAGAAACACTAACGTTTACAAAGTTTGTCCTCCTCCCCTTTTTGTTGGCTAAATAATTACCTTGCTGTGGACTGTCAGAGAGGCACCTAGATCAAGTGTCTGGTATTTTGTGAAATAAGTAATGTAAGGAGGTTCCCACTGCAGTGTACCACAACTGATCTCATCTTTTTACTATCCATATAGCCTTCTGGCTTATGGTCTTTGGGGGCTAAAATCAACTTCTAACCTACCAAGATTACCAGAATGAAAAAGATGGATGAGGCAAGGTTAGCCGAGAGTCGGATGACATCAACTAATTCTTGTTTTAAAAAAACAAATCACAAACTGCCAAGAAAAACTCCTGTGCTCACACTGGGTTTGATTAAAGCAAGAGTGTCACTGGGCTTTCTGGAGTACTCCTGCAGTACTTGAAGCAAAGCAGGAAAGTTGAGCAGAAAGCAGGTCTGTAAGAGCCAGAAGGAGAGGATCCCCCCAGCTGCCCATCAGACACACAGCTGGGTGGCCTCAAACCAAAGTAAAAGAGAAGGACCCTTGTACCTGGGAAAGAAGAGTAAACATAATTGAACAACAAACCAGAAGCAGCAAAACCAAAACAGCTTTGTTTATAACATACCTGTGTGGCTTTCTGCCTGTGGGTTAAACAAATTCCTTTCAGTTTTTTAATTTAGGCTTTTCCCTATCCCCCCAGGGAGTTAGGTGGGCCATTTCCCTCCTGTGCTTACAGAAATGCCAACTTATTTTAGACACCTTGCTCTGGAAAATAGCTTCTTGAAGTCAGCTGGCATAAAAAAGGAAGAAGAGTACTAAATATTTTAGCAGAATATTTTTTTCCAATAGCTGATGATGATTCATGAAGAGTTCTGGTGAAAAAAAAAAAACCAACATCTCAAAATAGTTATTTTCCATACTTTGTCAAGTCTATTTCACTTTCTTGGCAAATAGAAAAAATAAAAAACTTCAATTAAGTTTTGCTTGCATCGGGTTCAATGATCAGAGAGTCAGTATTTTACAGATATTATAGATGGATGGCATTTTGTTTTATGATCCAAAACCCCCTCACATGTGGTTACAAGAAATATCCAACACTACAAATAATCTATAAAAATCTTAACAAGCATTCAGAGATCTTACACACCATTGCATATAAATCCTAAGATCCTGAGAAGGCTTGCAGCCTGTGTACCCTGACTTAAATGATTTTACATTTTTAAAGTCACTGCTTTTTGAAACTGTAAACAATGATTTTTCATAACTGGTATTTTCCTGGCTGGGTAAGGCCAAGATATAGATATTTATTACTACACAGCATAACTGAACACAGCTCTGAAGTGTCAATCATAACCCTACTTAGGGGAATGGAAACACCAACTAAATGTTTCAGAGTTTCACCATTTAACAAACACAAAGTGACACTTAGAAGGAAAAACTGTCTCTGTGAAGGCAAAAGCAGCCTCAGCCTGTGTTTGCTCAGAATGGGCTAGAACCTACTAAGAATGTAGTCAAATCCTGTTCAGATCACCTGGGAAGTGAGGGATGTTAGGCATTACTCTGTCATCCCCATGAAACTAACACACATTTCAGTATGACTGACTTTCTTCAATTCAAAACAACCTTCAAGTCCAGAAGAGGAGGACGACAGCAGGGCTTCTCCAACATGCTGGTGGGGTAAGCTTGCCTTGCCCCTGTTGGCATTGCAGCCCAACCAATTCATATGGTGCTCATGAGTTCTTCCTAGAAATGAAAACAAAAATATCTCCTTTAATTTAGATTTGAACTAGTAGAGCCACTTTGTGAAAGCAAATTTGGGTGCTTAGCTTCAATCAAGTAGGAGCTGTCTTCGTTTAATGACCCACAAATGAGCTTTTCCCACTGCTCAGCCAGCCTCCATCCCAGCATCAGCAGCATGGAGCTGGGTTATCAAGCCTAGCCTGCAAGACAACGCAAACAGATTGGATTATAAATACAAGAGGTGAAAATAAGTTGAAGGAATTTATCATTTTAGGTGGGTGTATCAAAAGAGACTGGTTACCAATTAGCACTGTGTCATGGCAGGGACATAAATAGTCCAGCGCTGTAGTTAAACTGTGGAGCTCAAGGCATGAAGCACAGGTCTAAACATCAGGAATACAGGCTAGCTGATGACAGCAAAAGAGAGGGGGGTAAGTCTTTGGGGTCTGCAGAAGAGTCTAAACATCTGAAGGCAGTCCCTCAGGGGTGAGATTTTCAGTGTTCTCTGACTTTCCTCTGGCCACAGAGAAAATATGATCAGGCTGAGCAATAAATATCCATTTGTTTTCTGTAAGGACTTGCAATGAAAACAGGCAAGCATTTTTTGAAGTACAATGCTTCTGTCTGTTCTGGGACCCTATTTTGGTTGTCAACTCTTGAGACAGAAAAGGTCTCCGCTGAAGATGTGTTCAGACCCTGTGACAATCAGGGTTGCAGTAGTGCACAAATATTGCTAAGCAGTAGAATAATTCTGTCTGAAGTGAGATGCATAGAATTCTGCTGTGCTAAAGGTGGAAAAATTCTACTGCAGACTTGCAAATTGCCACATAGGCCAAAGATCAATTTTCTGGCCAACAAAAACATGATCAAATACCTTGTCTAAAGCAGTGGAATCCAAACCTCACCCCTTACTAGAATGCCTTATAAGCCTATGTGAGAGCTTTTGTCGGAAAGTGCTGATTCAAGGAAACTGAATTGTTTTGCTGAAATGTCTTCATTTTGATGAAAAGTCACCACAGGCACCACCTTGAGTAAAGACTTGCCTTCTTTGTTCTTACTTAGCCACTCTGTCCTAGGATTCAAGACCCTTGTCTCTTTCTGCTGGAAAGCCTGAAAATGTTATCCTTCATCCAAAGTTTCACAGTGTTTTGGTTGCCTGGAACATGGGATTTCAGAGCTGTTAAGAGCTCTCCTGCACCCCCTCACTAATAATGTTGAGCAAAGAGACGCAAGGGGGATAGGCTACAATCTTTCTTCGCTAAAGATAGACAGTAGAGCATTCCCTGTCTCACATCTCCTCCTCTCATTTGAAGCAAGGGCTGGTAAATGAGACTTTCAATGAGAGAATTAACAATTTCAGCAGTTTCACAAGTTCTGCTGGTAACTGGAGAACCTGCTAGCCAAAGGTTGTTTTTACTGCCCACACCCTACCACTAGTCCTTGCCATCTCATGCATCTCTTGTGTTTACTTTACTCCCTGGATCACATTCATCCCAAAGGAGTATCCTGCTCAAGAGGCTGGGATACTTCATCTTTTTGTGTAGGCACGAATACAGTAAGCATAATTTGGTCCTAAATACTGTTAAAACCAGTATTTATTAAACACTAATTTTCTGGTCATTCTGGTTCTGGCCTCCATCCCACTTAATTTCTCTTACTAGCCTTTTCTGAAGTCTTGCCAGATGGATTAAGTAGAAAGAGTCTATGTTTGCACCACCTTTTGAGGACAAGAGTTACAATTGTCATTCTAACAGCCACAGTGATTCTGAGGGATCTGTAAAGGACTATCCAGACCTCATATGAGCTGAGCTTGCATAAAGACTTAAGGAGTCATATAAAAGCTTTAGCAAGTCTCTAGCTTAAGAGCCACAACACCCTTCCTCCTACTTAGGGGTCATCATTTGAAAAGAAGGGCCTCATTTGTGCAGGATGACTTTTCTTGGAAGAAGTTGTCTTTCTGCATAGTCCTTGCTATGTTTCATTGTTTGGCAGATGATAGCACAGAGGTCTACATGTCAGAAAACATTTCCTGTTTATGTATCAGTCTGGTCAATTAAAATTCAATTATACATTCATGTGACATGCTTTTTTCAGGCTATTCAAGTGCTAAGTGCCAATGCAGTGTCAGATTAGTCAGCTCCTGAGTCCTTTGAGAGATTAAGAATCTACTACAGCTGCTGGCTAGAGAAATTACTTATTTTACATTAAAATGATAGCAGTTCATGCTTTTAGTGTTCATTGCCCAAGGTCCAAACCCTTGAAATGGTTCAGCAAATCCACCTGCAAACTCTTCAGGAGTCCTTGAATTAAAAAGAAAATGTATAAATAATATTCTCTTATCTTACTGCAGTGCCAATTCATAGTATTTTCACTCCATAATGTTTCCCAGGAAACTGCTGGCTAAGTAAAGGATAGACTTAGAGGGCCTTAGGTATACACACAAGCACACAGGCGCAGACTAGGCTTCTGAGCTCTGATGTTAAATCTTAATCACAGGCCACTGCCTCTGCTAGTGTTCTGATTCTGAACAAAAACACTCTTGATCTCAGTCTCCCCTAGAGACTGTGTAATAGTATTTACATGCAGGTGGATTGCTGCAACAGTAGTTCCTGTGAGAAACTGCTTCTGCAGATGGGTGGTTTTGTACTCCCTGGTAGGGAGTGTCAGCAGGGGAGAGGAGATATGGAGAAGAGTTGCATGGGAGGATGTGGGGTTCTGAAGTCTCATACTATATTTTATAAACAAGTGCTCTTCTCGCTTTCTCCCCTCCCTTCTAGAAAACAAGATTTTAGTGGCTCAGCATCCTTTGCTCATTGTAGCTAACCAAACTGCAACTCTAGTTTGCAACTACACTTACAATGGGACAGGGAAGGAATTTCGAGCTTCGCTACACAAAGGAACGGACAGTTCAGTTGAAGTTTGCTTTATTTCATGGAACACAACCAAAATTAACAGCAATTCAAGTAAAGAATTCAACTGCCAGGGGGATCGTGATAAAGACAAAGTAATCTTCAATCTTTGGAACATGAATGCCAACCAAACTGACATCTACTTCTGCAAAATTGAGGTCATGTATCCACCCCCATACGTCTACAATGAGAAGAGCAATGGGACTGTCATTCATGTGAAAGGTAAGCTGAGAAACCTCTGTAGGCCAATATCCTCCCTATACACACTCCCTACATAATGGCTGGAGGCAGTTCGTTTCCTTAAAAAAAAGTTGGATTGCCTGGTAAAACTACGTTCCTTCTCTGGACTTCCTGAAGAAGAGATCTTAAAATGATGATTAATAAAAATGACATATTGGGACAAGGAATAAATAAGCAGAGATTGATGTTTTTAATTTCATGTACTTAAAGTTTTCTTTGCTCTTTCCTTAAAGAGACACCCACCAAAATACAAGAGCCTCAGTCTGCAATTCCTTTGTGGATTCTGGCAACAGTGACCGGAATTCTTGCCCTCTACAGTATGCTAATAACTGCAGTTTTTATTAACTATTGGGTAAGAAACTTGTATTTTCCTTTGCTCTGGATGCTCTAGTAGTTCATTTCTCAGGCTATACTTGCCATGTTTACCACTAATTCACTGACACCCCTTCAGTACAGGATGACAGTGTTTCTTCATCCCAGCTATGTATGCACACCCATGGTGTACCCCAAAAGAGCTGAAACACCAGATGCTCTCCAGGTGGGTCATCAGGCTTCTGCAGCAGATAGTAATGCCACAGTGTTGGCAGTGCCCTGCACACCAGCAATACCAGGACACCTCTGACAGCTGAACCTGTCAGGGAAATCTAGAACTACAAACATTTCTGGCAAAACCCTATGAGACTATACTGACTGGAGCTCACCTACAACAAAACAATCTAAAGGGAGCCCTCAGCCCAGGACCTGCACTGGTGTCTTGTGCCTATCCAGCAATTCCCTTGAGCAACCACTATTTCTGGCAGCTTGACTACAAGGGAATAGGAGCACCTGGATCTCAGTAGTTCCTTATCTGTACATCAACAGTAAGAAAGCTGAGGCAGCCTTATGGCTCATAATTTTTGCTTTCTAACCTGTCTGGAGAGTTGACTGGCCCAAGTCACATCCAATTCTCCTCCTGGCATGATGCTGTCCTCCTGGCAGCTGAAGGACATTTTCCTTGACAAGTCTTAGGACTGTGATCTCCAGAGCCAATTTACACTACTTACTCCATGTGAGAAAGACTTGAACATAGAGAACTCAATTCCTTTGCACTCTGACTTTCCCCTCTATCTTTGTTTTTAAATAGCAATTTTCAACACAAAAATTATGAGGTAGCCTGTATAAAGGGTCCAGAATCCCTGCCAGGTTAAATGTTGCATGTATACAGAAAGTCACTGTCACTGCTAGCTGAAGCTTAAGATCTGCTAAGTGTTTCACAAAAGGACACTTTCTCAATCTGTGGCTATTTCTAATGGAAAACAATCAAAGGGGGCACTGCCGCAGGAAAATGAAAAGGCCAGTTAAGTGGTTCTTCTTTGTGCCCTATTGTAGAGGCTGACTGAGGAGAGCTGAGAGGATTACTCGAGCAGCTGCTGGTGTTACAGTGCTGTGCTCCTGTGGCTGTGCCACAGATGAGATGCTATAGCTCCAAATCCATCATTTACAATCTGAACCATTTTCTCTGTGCTATATTCATTTGCTACCTAATGCCTTCACAATTTGCAACTAACATGTCTGCCCCCAGCAAGGGTGACAAGGCTGCATTGCCACATGTGCTGTTTGCTGCACCGTTTTTTACCTGCTGTTATTACTGCTCGTAGTATTCTTCAGATAATATGTATTCTGATTGTGGATGTATTCAGAGTGTTGTTGACTGTAAATACAGCTGCCTGTGAATTGTAAAAAAAGGTCCTAATTGTGGTACTCGACAGACATGGCAAGCCTGATCAGTTCCTGAAAGCAGCTACAGATTTGTCTATTTTCATACAGTTCTGCCTTCCCTGAAGGAAAACTACTCTCCATTGCAAAAGTAGCAGTCTTTCATTCTGTAAAAGCCCAACAATCACTCATGCTAGCAAAATGTCTTTCTCCCATGCAAAACTACCTCCTAGGTGAATCACAAATCCTGTTTTATGGAGATGAACACAGAGATAAAGCTTTGTATCTAATGCTTTACATGCATTGACTGCATTACATGGCTTAAGCAGTATGTAACTTACATTCAACCCTTTGCATATATATAACACTAATATTAAAAAGCTTAAAATATTTCATAGTAACTGCCTCACTCTGCACATACAACATAGTTCAGACATTAGATTTTCTAATGCAAACCTCCTCCAATTCCACAGCATCATATGCATGTATACTGCAGCATATGCAACTATTTCTGTACATGGGAAGGAAATTTCAGTAAAAAGGAGATCACAAAAGAGGGGATGATCAATAAAGCCTTAAGCTATGTAAAAAACATCAACCTTTTGCACAGCCTGCAGCAGACAGAGGCTGAAATGCTGCTGTAGCCACATATTTCCTCTGTGATTTTAGGCAAATTATTTCACCTGTCTTCTGCTACTCTTATTTCTAAAAGAGCCGATTCTTCCCTTGTCTCACAGTGACATTATAAGCAGGAATCCAACAGTGGGAATAAGATTTTTGAGGCCCAGATTAGGAGAGATAAAAGATTAACATCAGCTCTGATTCTTTCACTCCTTGAAGGAAGGTTCAGAACAACATATGCATTGTGTCTTACTGCTGTAAATAGCAGGAAAACCATAGTCTGGGCTGATTTTTTATGCTGTTATTCTGTTTGAGTTAAGCTAATTTCTCTTTACCTCCTAATAAATGAGGACAGCCTTCACAGCTCAAACCTTGTTGTTTCTGCTGAATCATTCCACAGATGAGAGAGGCAAGATGATGGTAAGAGGCATCAGTTTGTATCCTTGGTGTGTAGCATTCCTTTACCTGAAGAACTAACACTGTTAATCTCCCACCAGATAAGATGGAGACTTACTTTGAGGTTGGGCAAATTCCATAGATTATTTGATGAGAACATGTGTTCTAATTCTTTTGTAAATGCGTTTAAACCTGAAGCTGCCTTACAAATATGCCTTCTTCCCTGAACAGGGACTAGGGCCAGAGCTGTCAGCAGTTAACATGAGAGTTTTCACAGCTGTCTTCACCCTTGTCTCACAGCAGAAATCCAAAAAGCATATGTACCATCAGAGCGACTACATGAACATGACTCCCCGGCACCCACCGTACCAGAAGAACAAGGGTTACCCATCCTATGCACCAACGCGGGACTACACCGCCTATCGGTCCTGGCAGCCCTGATCCCACCAGGAGCCTCGTGTGCTTCCAGGCACACACTTGCTCTGGGGCATGGAAGGACAGCCTCTCATTTTCTCATTGTGTTTGTTGCTATTGATTACAGACACCTACACCATAGCAAGTGTTAACTAAACTTTGGTCTACTAAAAGAAAATCCAGACCAGCAAACCAATATAAAAAGGGGGGGGTGGAAGGGGGGAAGTAAAAAAACAATTTTTCTCCATGATGGCTGAAAATGAGGCCCAGCTTGTGTTGAGGGTTGCCAGTGGATAAGACAGAAAGATGGCACCAGACCTCAGAGCTGGTTTCTTCCTAACACTTGTGGTTTTGCTCAGCTGTTGGAAGAAGCAGAACTTCTGATCTTTTCCAATAACTACTACCTTTGATTTAACCCTTAATTTCCTTCCCTGTATGTGTAACCCTCCGTTTCTTACTGTTAAACCTGGCAAAATGTAAAAAATAACCTTTTTTTTCTCCGTAAGACAAAGACACAGTTTGAAGTTCAAAACACATGCTTAAAAGAAAAAGGAAAAGGTCAGTCAGAAGGTATCCAAGCTATTATGTTATGGAGCAAATGATCTGCCAGGATAAATCAAGCTAATAGAAACCTAGTAAACCTTCAACATGTGAGTACTTAGGCTGGACACTTTGTAATGTTCATAAGGCCATCTGCAGTCATGACCAAGCAACTCCACAGACTGAAAAAGCAAGCAACCTGAAGACAAAATCAAGACAAGTGGGAGAGGAAGAAAGATGTCTTCATCATTAACAACCCCATTTATTTTTTGTTTGCCTTCTGCATCAAGGGAATGCAAGTCATATATGAAGCATTAGAAGCAGAGAGCTCAGATTTTGTGAAGACTTTTACTTATATTTTTGAATTTGAGATTTCAGAAGGTATTCTCCTGAGTCCTCCTGAAAATTCATGCACATCTTCTGGCACCTAGGTTGTACCAGAGCTCTTGCGAAAATCTGGTCAATTTATGAGCAACTAAAGACCACTTAAATTTTTTTTCCCGTAAGTGTCTGGTTTTTGGGGTGTGAGAGGATTCTTCATTCTCAGCATTGTAAATTGGACATTCAAGTTCTCAGACATCTGCAAGATCTGCTCTGGACACTTTGATGAACTTTGTGTTATCTGGAAGTTACTTTTGTCTTTAAAGATGTTCTTCAGGGCTGCTCCATGCCAGAGCAGGACAAAGTCGTTAGCAAAACATGATCCATTCTTTCAATCTAGTATATTTGCAATAACAGGACATCCTAAATTGTAAATGGGGTTGCCTTGGCATAAAATCCCTTTTCATACTGAGGAGACAATGTTTATTTTATAAAGACTGCTGAATAAACAATTTTAAAAAAACACATTCCCACCTTGAAATAAAATTTGGATTGTACAACATTTAGCTTCCTTCAAACTAGGATAAGAATATTCTTTCTGTCTTTGAGGAGGCAGGATGAAAGTAGAGATGTGAAAGCATAACAACAATTTGCTTTGATGTTTTAAGCCAAGAAAACAACTTTGGCACTTCCAAATTGGAAGTTTTATTTGAGTTTGCTGACTGGGCCTCAAACCTTCCACTCCTAGTCTTGTGTCACCATGAACCATGTTCCTGGAGGCTGCTGTGCCACCTCTGAGCAGCAGTGAGGTGCCCCCTGCCCCAGCCAGGGACAGCAGTGTCCCGATGGCAATGGTAAGCAAGGCCCAAGAGGCAGTGCTGGGCCTTCAGCATGAGAATCCAGTCATGGACCTGGCAGGCCCTGAGAGCCTTGGTCTGGTTCAGTTCAGCAAACTCAAAAGCTTATGATTGAACCGAAGAACTTCAAAACAAAGAAGTCCTATTTATTTCTTCTCCTTTCCCCTCACCACATTCACAAACACTCCAAGGCTGACATTTTTCCACATACAATTTTTACACTCTTTTCCTGAAAAGCCCTCACTGCACCTTTGTACTGCAGCTGAGGCAGCTAGAAGCATGTGCACAAGGCAGAAGGGAGGGAGCCAGGCAGGACACATGGGCATCACTGCATGGTCTCAGCCTGGCCCTACTTGCTGACACTGACAGAGGGATGCCTTGCCACCTCTCTCCTTACTTGGAGGGGAGATATGCATGATCCTGTGCTGGGGCACCCAGCCTCTCCCAGCAGAGAGCAGCAGGCTGAGCACAGCTCTCTGTCAGGGTATGGCACTGCCTCACCAATTTCTAGGCTGGCACTGTGTGACACAATGACATGTATGATCACATGAAAAACCACAACTTCTAGTGCACGTATAAGGTGAGATGGCAAATGTTTATCAAACCCACAAAACAGAATAGATGTTCTTTGTGTAAACTGCATATATACATATTTAGGTATAGATGCATCTATTTCACTGCATCTGTATTCCTTAGAGTTTTATTATACTTTTGGCAATCTCCTTTTAAAATTATTAAATAGATACAGTAAATTAAATCTTGAATGAATGTATTAGGCCTGAGGCTAGTCAGAGGAAACTATTGCTTTCTAAAGCAAATATTGGTATAATTTGCTTTCCTTCCCCTAACACTTTTGTACTTTCCATATTTAAAACATACTGGTAGCTCCCAGGACATGATACTAGAAAGTAAGACCTGGAACATCTGCAGCAAGTATTAATTCATTCAACTGACCAAAAAGGAAGGGGGATACAGGGAAACAGCCTAAAATGAAAAAAATGAGGAGAATCAGGACATGAGAAGTCCCAGCACTGTGTTAAAATGGACATTACTGTTATATTAAAGCTCTATAGGGACATGAATTGCAGACTGTTGGAGATGGGATACCAGTAAATTCCTTTTATCCACCACTGTAAAGGACTAAAATAAAGTGTTTGCAGAGAAGCAAGCCATTTAAGCCTGGAGTCTCCATATGTGGATCAGCATATTCGACAAGCAGCAATCCTAATATATTCCATCTGCTTTTAGGCAATGCATAACATGCCAGGACAGTTCTGTCCCTCCCTGGCCCTGCCTTTGGGGTCTATATGCTGTTTATGGGATGATGTAAAAAGAAACCTCCCTCTGCTGCAGCTCTGAACTTGGAAACTGTGCCTCATGGAGGGCAGAGGTAAATCAACAGGGTTTTCTGCCTTACACATAGGTTTAAATTCAAATGCAAATATAATCCTGCCAAAGAGTGATTTAATTTTTCATCCTCCTTTCCCCCACTTTTGGGTCTCAGTGTCAAATGAACATCTGATCTGCAGTCATCACATCTGAACAGCAATCAACATATGTTGCAAGGGGTCAACCAAGGGTTGTGCAGCTCCAGCCCCCTGCATGCTGATTCCTGTTCTGCACGTCTCCAGGACAGCACAGTACAACAGCCTGCCTCTTCTTTGCTTCCAGGAACCAAAGCCCTAGAAGACGAATGCCAAGGAAGGTAGCTTGTGTTATCTCTGCAGTCTTGAACCTTCCCCATTGGGGTGGTCAGACTTACTAAAGCCAAAAGTGTTGGACGTTCCTTTTAGTCTGAATTTTCCAAATTCCAATATCATCCTCCTGTATAACATTTTTTCCAAAATGTCTATTTCTTCTGTAGCTATAAATGTGAACCCTGCATCTCTGCCAAAAAATATCATATCTTCCTTCTTTGTGCATCATCTTTTCCCTTTCGTTGCTATTCCAGACTCAGCAGTTCAGGAATCCATCCTATTTGTTAATCTCTAACACCACTGTGCAGCCTTCCACATGTACTCCTTCCTGAGTGGTTACTTGCTTCACAAAGACTGTCTTGTATGTCACATTCCTCCTCAGCTTGGGGTAAGTAGTTGCCACAGGAGATTGAAGCCATGTGGTGATTGGATAGGTACATGTTTTCTGTTTGAAGGATTTGGGAGTCTTTCATCCCTTTGATTTTTTCCATCATCTCCAGATTTTCAGTTGGGCCAAACGTGGGGATCCCACACACCACATGCTTCCCACGGTGCATTTAATTTCTGTACATTTCATTTCCTGTGGATAGCAGGCTCTTGGCTATTGCCAAGTTCATTATGCCTGCAGACATGCTCTGACAGCAGAAGCAACTTTGGCTACTAATGGTATGTTTGACTAATAAAAACATGGTACAAAAAGCTTGAGTTCTAAGAGCACACAGGCAAAGGCTTCAGTGCTAAAGATCAAATCTTTCCACTTTCAGCAAGGCTTTTGCTCTGTGACTGGAAAATGCGTTATGCAAGATGAATCACAGGCCAAGACATAATTTTGTTAGTCACTCATACTAACCAGAAAACAGGTTAGGGTGATGAGAACAGGATCAGCTTTGTTAAGGTCCAGTAAAGACCGGGAAAGGCTGAAAACACCATTAAGCAGTAATTTGTAGCCAAAGTCAGTATCTTTAAGTGGCTGTGAGAAGGAAACAAGCTGCCTATCTTAATGCAAATGGGCTGTTCTTCCCAATTAGGTGCTTTTGTTAGAGCATCACATTACAGTATGCTACTATTCCAGCCTCAAGGGCATGCAGATAGTATGATGTGGCCAATTTGGCTGACAGAGTATTAGGAGGCTGCCAATTTCATATTAACCCATTTGCAAAGAAACAAAAAGTTGAATGATCTCAAATTCATGGTGGGTTTTTTGTTTGTCTGTTTGCTTTTTTCTTTTTCTTACCAGATCTTCAGAATCAAGGCACTGGTTCTTACTTCCTGTATCTCCTGCTGCTGCTGCTGTTGTTGTTGTTTTATTAGAAATTAAATATAACTTTAGGTCACATAAACTTACCAGGAACTCTTCAGTTTCAGTCATCTGACCATTGAAATGAGGAGGAATTTTCAAATGTCAGTTTTCATAGTCATTGTACCATTATGTGGCTACATCATTCCTTTTCCTTATTGTCTTATTCCTTCAAGGGAACTATTCTGGATTGGTTGAAATGTTCTCACGGGTTGGACCAAATCTAGTTTTTCAGACAGGAAAGACTACTACCTAACCAGCAAAATAAAAGATGCAAGCAAGCAATTAGTAACAGTTCTGTGGAAATTAGCGTAGTGGTTTCAACCTGGTAGGAGGATCAAATAGCCACAATTTTTATAATATCCTTTTCCTCTAAAATAAAGAAGCTTAAGAAATTATATACTAAAGTACCTTAAAAGACAAGAGATCAGGTTGCGAAATTAAGAAATCAAAGGCAGGAAATGCCTGAAGGAAGCTTTCCTATCCAGCCTCCCTTCTGCCCCCTCGTGTGACCAGAGCGTCTCTTGAAGTACGCTGCATTTCCCCCTGCAGAGCCGAGCCCACGCTGAGCGGGGCCGGCCCCGCTCCCTCGCAGCGCTGCAGGAAGCTCCGGGTAGGGCCAGACGAGGCGCTCAGCGGGCGACAGATTCCGAGAGCAGCTCGAGCCCTTCACTTGGAGGGCTGCAGCAGGGCACAACTAGCAATCAGGCTAGCTTAGATAATAGGTAAATTAGTGCCCGACAGCCTCCTCAGTGTCCCATTAAATTAGATCACTCTGTCGTGAGTCAGAATGAACTAATTTTCCTGCTATGCTCACTGCCTGTGACAGCCCTTGGGCTACTTTAATCTTCAAACACCAGTGGTCAAGATGAGAGCTGATTTATTTTTTTCCTCATGAAAATGATTAAGTAGATTGCTCACATTTCTTCCTGGGCTTCTCAATCTTCCCCAATCAAAGCAAAACTGGCTGCAGAAAGAAAATTGTTTCTCAGTTTGCGTAGCTCATCAGCTCCTGATACTTAGGGACAGAGGCTGAAGTCCAGGGTGGAGTGATGCCTTTGGGAGCATTATCCTGTCTTTGTAGATTTTTCTCTCATTAGCTGATTGTTGAAGTAATGCCAGTGTTTTATCTTAACAACAACAAAAAATTGTAAAACTATGAAGATACAGAATTGGACAGCAGGGGAATAACCTCTTTCCCTCCTGCAGACACACACAGTTGACACTGCTTTCAAGTCCAGCCCTGTAAGGGAGAAGTTCACCATAAGGATGGAAGAAGCAAAAGGGGTTAAAGGAGAAAGCCCTCTGAAACCTCTTTAGTGAAATTCTGGAAAAGTCCCTCAGGGAATGGAAATGAACGAACCAGCTGCAGGATGTACTACGAAGCTCAGATTCTTGCCTCTCCCTAGCCATACACTAGAAAGAACTCTCAAAAACTCCCTAGTCCTTCTAGCCTCAAGAAGTACTTTTTACTCTTTGGCTGCTCTGCATCGTTGAGACATAAGCTGCATTGATGGTGAAAGCCAGGTTAGGCCCTGTGTGTGGACTTGGGTGCACAGTTGACTCCCAAGAAACTCTTGAGATGAAAGCACAAATTATGTTCAAAGGGCAATGGACAAGCAAACCGTCTGGAAAGGTAGGATGGATGAATGGCTGTCTGCAGGAAAAGTGAAGTTAAGCAACTCCAGAGCTTTCCTCCAGCAACTAGAGAAATGCATTAGTTTGAACTGAAGCTGTAGTGGATTTCCTGCAGTAAAAGCAGCTCTTGGAAGGATGAAGTGATTATTTCAGGACATTTAAGTCAAAATAACCATATATGTGCAAAAAAATATTTTAAAATACCCTTACTTTTGCCTTTTCTCTTTTCTGTACTAAATGATTACTTACTTACAAATCCTACATTTAACCTGCAGTATCAGGTTTTTAAAATCAGTGTTCCTTTGTTGTCCCTTTTTTATTTTTATTTTTTTAAGATTTTTATTAAGGCATTTATGTTGTAGTTCTGCAATCTGATTTCAAACCACGGAGGCAGAGGCAAAATGAGGATCGGGGTATAGGCAGAGTATATATGGACTGCAGCTCAGTCCAGTCACAGCATAGCAGTACTCACATGCTGTAAAAAGACTGCAGGTACAAAGTGGAGTTCAAAGAGTCCACAGGTTACATGAGCAACCTGATGAAGAAATGTCAGTTAGAAACGAGCAGCAGAAAGCAGCTCTGTTTTCCTACTGCTGTGGCTTTGCTTGGCGACGATGACATACAAAGATTAAGCCTAACTGCACGAGCTCCAGTTGTTTATCTCCTTTTTTATCATCGCCAGTAAGTGGAGGAGATGTGTGGGTGTCACCTGCAAAAAAAAGAGGTTGCATTTCTGAGAGAAAAATATCTGCAGATCCAAAAAGGCAAATGGTCTTGTTTAATTCATGCATATCCAGTTTCCTTCCTGTCACTAATCTGCAGCGCTGAATTTAGTCTCCTGGATTTCCTTAGCTTTATTATGCTGAGAGAGAGTGCAAGAGAGAGGGAGACAGAGAGACTTGAGCAATATTAAGTGCCCAGAATTACTTCAATCACTGAGGTCATTTGTAAATCACTAAGATAGCCTGGCTCCCAGGGCATGGAGTTTGATTTTCCCTCCCCCTTCCTCCAATCTGCTGAACTATGGAGATTTGCAACAAGAAAAGCTATCTGCTGTGCAATCAGTTTACAGAATAACATTTTGTTTGGTCTGCTATTGATGGATGCTAGCAGGAACTGGAAGCCCTGGGTTCATGACACAAGTTAGGGTCCATGTAGAAGTTGTGGTTTTTCTGTCCTTACATGTTTATGCCTGTGACAGAACGAACCTCTGCACACAGGTAAACACTGCTTGCTGCATACATTGCACAGAAATCACTAGTTTAAAAAGAGATTTAAAGGAAAGGCATCTCCTGCGTTGGATACTGCAGGATACTTCACATATGGACATATAAACAACTGTACAAACACAGATGTAAGCTTTGGTCTTTCCTCTCCATTATTATGTATATATGTAACTATAAAATAAAAAACCCCAAACCAGTGAGTATGTGTCTTGGATTGCACATCAAACACAGTATGTTAACTGCGTCTAAGGTATCTCTAGATTAATAATGTTTGACTTGGCTGTGTGCTGACTTGTCTGGCTCAACTAACCAGCCACTGAGATATAAGGAGTATCAGAAAAATTATAAATTCAGACTATCTGTATTTAGGACTTTCTTACACCTCCAAATTTGCTGTAATTTGCTCTAGCCCTGGACTTGAGATATATAGTCATAAGACTTTTATCACTAAGCCCAGTGACAACACTGATAACCATCCCTTTTGACTGCAGAGCAGAAAGTGGGTTCCCTGTGGCTCTGCTATAGCTATTCTAACCATCAAAAGTGCATGTTGCACTCTTCTTGTACCCCAGCTACAGCCCAGGAAAACCAAGGTCTTGAATAACCCTTCTTGCCCTAAGTTGCAAAATATGACATTCACCTTCCCCACTAAACAGACCTCTTTATAAAAATTAAACTCACTTGTTCTCGATAGCTGCCATAATGAATGCTTGGTCAATAAAGATTAACTCCTTGTTCTTGCGAACCACAACTTCTTGTGTTGGTTTACTGAGGGAAGGAATCCAGTTGATGTATCATTAGTTGTGTGAGGAAGTTGCACATCTGTGCAACTTGGTGTGGGAGTGTCTTCTTCCCTAATGTAAATGCTGGGTTGCAATCTGGGTCAACAAACTAATGTTTAGCACTTCTGACTACACAAGAGCAGAAGAAAAATATCAGAACCAAAAATCTGTGAAATTTGAGGGACTGATCAATTCAGTGCTGCCTCTGTTGAATGACATGAGCACTAGCAGCTGAGTAGCACGCTCAGATCCCTTAGGATTGAGTTCACGCTGTAATCTCTCCAAGTTTAGCATCTCATACGCATATAGATTGCAAAGACACAGTAAAATTCTAAAGGATCCAAGACAGTGGGAAAATACAGAGAAACAAAGTGTTTTACTTGCTAAAGGCAAACTGGTTTTGTGCTGGCAACAGGAAACCAAGAGACAGTGCAAAGGATGTTGTGGCTGTTGGAAGGGCCATCACTGTAGTTACTGTGCATACCTGGGTGACTCATCATCACTGTGACGCTGGCTTGCACTCTAATGTCCCTCCTCTCCCAGCTGAAGCTAGCTGGCTCACCCTGCCTGGCCTCTCCGTGTTTCATCTCTGCTAGGGTATCAACCGGAAAGCACTTGGGCTGGCACTGGGATGGACTAGACGCTGGAGTTGTGACATATATAGAATATACATGTGACATACAGAGGAATGATGCGCCAGTCCTTGCTTGAGGAGATGAGAAATGGAAAAAGGAAGTGAAGGGGGAAGCAGAGGTATGGTGCTTATGCACACGTATGAAGCTCAGCAGTTGTGAGGACAAAAAGCACAACTGCGACATTCTTCACACTGCTTGTAAACTCTACCCACTGCACCCACCATGGGTACAAGTGCATCTTGTGGGGGACTCCCTGCTCCACAGGAACTAGGGGGGGATAATAATTTCATCACTTGTAAAGCTTTGGGATTGGGATTCTTTTGTAATGAGTTTTCCTATGGTCATACAGTTGACCATTTTTCATAGGCTTTCCATAAATCCAACTGTCCCCGAGCACTATGGACAGAGGATGACAACCTTTGGCTATCCAACAACAGGATTGGGAAACACGTTTCTATGAAAAAATGTCTGCTGCTGTGGGAGTAAAGTAGTAAAGCAGCATGGCTGAACACTGTGATAATAGAGTATGGCAAATTGAAGGCAGCAGAAAGTCAAAGATCTGTGTCAGAATTTGTCTGTGCCACCTGGCTGGACCCTTGTGAAGGTCATCTGTCCCACTGCTTCTCAGAAAAGGTTGGGAATACATCACACTACACAGCAAGAAGGCAAGTGAAGGTGATAGGTCTGACTTGGGAGCAGGAGCTTCAGACTGACTCACATTTTTTATTCTGCAAGAAGATTGCCAGGGTATTGAGAAGCATCCTTGGCATATGTTCCCTCCTCAAACTGTGGAACTTGCTTTGCATGCAAAGGATAAATTAGTCTGCAATTTATTCTTGCACAGATTGCAAGCAAATCCATGTATATAATAACTGATGTCTATTCCTTCATCTATTCCTGCAGATGCCCTGTACCTCTGGGTAGCTGCTGTCCCTACAATTCAACGACTTGCTGGCCAAGATCACCTGTACTGAGAGGTCATCAGAAAGACTTGGCAGAAGCAGAGTAACGTGAAGATGACACAGAGAAGCAGATAGGTGAGCTTTGTTGTCAACACTGTCTCTGAGCTTTCACTGGCATTTTCTATGTATCTTCCTTATTGTGACTGCAAGCTCTTTGTACAGTGCCTGGGACTTCCAAGTCTTGGTCAAGGTCCTCATATTGTAGTACAAATGACAGTGATAACTTCAGAAGATGTTTTATCAGCTCCTCATTCCCTTCTGCAGTAAATGTAAGCACTAAGAGCAATGGAGGGGAAAGTATAAAACCAAACCTGCAAAGTTGCAGGGGCTGGGACAGAAACACATAAATGTTCTCATTTTCTTCCTTCCATACATTTCACTTCCTTTCTGACATATCGCTTATTTACCACTTGGAACATATCTGACCGTCAGAGCTGTGGTTTTTCCAAAGCTTATTTTTCACTTTATCACTTATTTATATGGCTGCATGTGTCAACATCAAAGGGAAGCCAAGAAAAAAATATCAACAGAGAGCTCTGTAAATGATCTCTCTCACTCCACAACCCAGAAACCACAGGTGATCCCCTCACACTGAATTCAAGCACAGCATTGCTCTGAAATAGTTCAACCGAAAGAGAGCTTTGCTGATGCTTGACTCGCAACAAATTTGCAAAATCATGGTACTGGGGGAATAGCAAGGAGGAAGAACAGAGTTTAGATCAAGCACAGGTACACAACTCAGAAGACAAATGAGTGGTTTTCAAAGGGCAGAAGGAAGATTTAGACCCACCTCACACCCCTTTTGCTCCTCACCCCCACTCCCACTATTAGAACATACTGAAAATGCTTTATCCCATGGGAAACATCTGTACATGGCTGAGAGGGGGTTAACATTTACACATATAATCAGTTCTATGAGAATATATGTTTCTTTTAGAGTTATGCCAGCATGGTTTTCTATTTCCCCAGTGTCGCCCAGTGTAAGGTCTCCTTGCACAAACTATCCATGCTGTTCAGTGACTGCTGCCTGCCCTCCTTTCTGGTTTGCAAAGTGTGTCCCTTTCTAATGGAAAAAAACATGCCTAAAGAAACTTGCTTTCCGAATGCATCAGTCACTCCTCTTGCAAACTAGATCATAGGAACTCTCTTGCCTCATCCTGAGGGACCCAGAACTCATGAGGCTTTTTGCAACAGAACAGAAACACACGGACCTGTGCTCCATCTGGCAATGGTGTCTGGTTTCCAACAAACCTAGCTGCTCCAATGAAAGATATTAAGCTTTTATGATGGCCTAGCTTGCCCTGAAAGCAACGTGTTTCTATCATCAGCAATCATCTCAGGGCCTTTAACAGGAGCTTTGAGAAATATGATTTTCATTTTATGCAATTGCAATCATTGTGATCACAAATACACACTTATATTACAGTAATAATCAAAGATCTATTTTTTCCATGCTGTACAAGCTGAAAAGTGAAATTCCGTGTCCTCAAGAGCTTAGAGGGTAAAGACAAAACAGATGACAGCTGATTGACTGGGAAATAGAATACAAGAAAATGTAAGCAATTGTAATGTGATTGGCATGTGTAGCTGTTTGCTTTTAAATTGGGCGTATAACCAGTGAAAAAGGAATGAAAAGAGGAATATATATTGTTATTGCCTTTTGGGGTTAACTGGCTTTGTTTTCAGTCAAACACCAGTTTAATGCTTGAGAAGAGGAACATAATCTACATCTCTCTGCTACAAAACAGTGAACAGTCAGCAGTGACTGCTTGGGATTTACACTGGTGCAAGAGCATGAAATTTGGAACTGGAAATGTCTTCTTTTGTTTCACAATACCACATATAACCTGCCTGCTGCAGCCAGCAATCTGCAGAGGAGTGTCACCAGTTTCTGGCTAATTGGTTGAATGATCTTTTTCTTCCTCTGAGCCTTCATTAACTTCCTCTCTGCTCCCAGCTATCATTCCTGGAGAGTTTTAGTAGGATGCTGTCAGATACATGTGAGGGAGAGATTTCTTTTCGTTGATGAGCTGATTCCGTTTTCCTTTCCTGACAAACTATGGTGCTTGCTCCTACCAGTACGTGACTGGCAGAACTAGGCTCTGTATTTTATGCCTCACCCAGATCTTGACTGCAGCATTGCATTCACTTAATTCATTAATTGCAACAGTTCTCTTTACTGCGAGCTGTAAAAGCAGAGTAATAAACCTAATAGTATTATGTAGTGTGGACTCCAGCTCATGTTGTTACTTATTCTCTCAAAGCAAGGACTGCTCAGGAGAAGTATGGTGGCCTAATTAACCTCCTTCTGCATTGAGGAAGCTTTGGCAATTGGGTAATTTAAATTCAGATTTCAACACCAATGACTTTGATTTCAAAAGAACCCTACCTTCCTTGGATCAAAACAAATTTTTCATCTCCAGCCTATTGGCCTCCAGGTTCCAGCTGCACTCACAAACATTAACTGACAGAATAGGGAAATTGCTTACAGTGATGCAGAATGAAACCACAAGTACTGTGCCCTCTTTGCAACATCAGCACATGCTGGTATTTCTTTAACGAATATGGGCTCTCACTGCTGACAGCAACCAGACGAAGAGATATCTCTACATTATAGCAGGAATCCCATCCCCAAGGGAAATAGTATGGCAACATGTAAGTTGCTTTGAAGAACTAATACCAAAATACACAGAGGCTGTGTAATGGTTCTTTTGCCCTCAAATCGGAGGTCTCTGCTACTGAAACAAAGCCCTCTTGATATGGCTTGGTGAGTCCTGTGCACGGAGAGGACAACCATGGCAGGAAGCATTCCTTCGAAACCTCAGATGAAATTTAGCCATCCACTGGGCAACAGCCTGTATCATGAGAAGGTGAAGTTTCGCTATGAAGAGTGAGACAAAGAACAGTGGCACATCAGAACAACCTTCCGTTGTTACAAGAAAAAAAGAAGGACAAACAGAAGCTCTTCAAGAGATCTGTACTCTGAAGGAACAAACCTACAAATCAATGTGAGGTATCTATTCTCCAGAATCAAATACCCAAAAGCAGCTTAAATAAATCAGGAATTCCTGAGCCGCCAGATGTACAGAGACCATTGTAGGCATTACAAGGCTGAACTATGCACGCCACCTAAATAATCCATTAAGTTTTTAGGACATGGGTTCTTTTAAAAACCTTTGACTTCACCATACACTTGGAAGGAATCCAAATGTCAGGTCATCTTATCTTTTCCTAGATGAATAAAGCAAATAATTTTGCAAAAACTTTTCAGATGCTCTTACTGGAAAAGTATTTCAGGAGACGGCTTGAAGCTTGAGTCTTTCATGAAAATGAAGAGGCTGACCGTCAACTTTTATGACTTTCAGACAGGGAGAATGGAGAAAAAGTGGAAATTACTCCATTATCTCAAAAAACAAAATGGCAGCCCTCACATATATAAAACCTGTTTCCTTTTCTATTGAGATGTTTTAGGTTTTGAAGGGTTAAGTCACCAGAATGGAGCAACTCCAACGCTGCAGAAAAAAAACTTGTGAGACCTTTTTAGTGGTGTATATGTCTCTGCAGAGTGATGTGTCTGCAAACCATACTGAATTATCTGATTAGAAAGTGAGAAAAAACAAAGGCAGCCTGCAGTGAGAAAATGAGACTGTGCAGAATCCATCTGCCAGCAAAGCAATTAGAAAGATGGACTTCTTAGAACAGCATTGATTGTCATTTGTGTACGACACTCAGTGGGCTCTGATTTCCACAGATAGCACTCATGCATTGCAGCACCTGAAGACCATGTGATGTTCACTATATAGCTTATTACATTTTCAGTAGCTAGCATTAGTTTAATCCCTAACTAAGCTATTTAATAGGTGTGAGACCGAACAGTCTCTTCACACAGAGAGTGGTGCAGAAAGACTTACTTGCTTGTTTGTTTTTTATTTCCTGTAAATGTTTTTCTCAGAAGGTTTGTGGATATGTATCTCCCTCCTCTGGTGTACAATAAAGTAACACCCTGGTGGAAGATTTGGAAAATTTGATGTGGGAAAAAAAGAAAATAGGGAAAGGGTCCTCAGTGAAGGAGCACTTCAAAAAATTCACAGGAGATAATGTATTTCTTTTGTTTCTCAATTTCATTATACTAATTTCATCACATAATATAAACGTAATAGCTGTCCTCTACACCTAGGCACTTTGTATTCATTAATAGTTTGCCTTAGAAATAGTTCAGCCCTAATTTGATGTGAAATCTCCATGAATGTCAAAGAAAGTGCACACTGCCCCTTGGCAAACTGGCAACAATGGATGAGGAGAAGGCTGAGGTACTCAAAAACTTTTTTTGCCTCAGTGCCCACTGGAAACCTCTCTTCCCACATCTCTTGAGTGGGTGGACTGCATGGCAGGCAGACTGGGGGAGCAAAGTGCCTCCCACTGTAAGAGAAGATCGCATTTGTGACCATTTAGGGCACCTGATGAGATGCATCCCAGAGTCCCCAGGGAATTGGCTGATGTAGTTGCCAAGCCATTCTCTGGGATATTTGAAAAGACATGGCAGTCAAGTTAAGTCCCAGGTGACTGCAAAAAGGGAAATACTGCACTCATTTTTAAGAAGCGTAGAAAGGAGGACCATGGGAACTACTGAGCTGTCAAACTCACCTCAGTGCATGGGAAGATCATGGAACAGGTCAATGCAGACAACCTAGTGTCCTTCTATGATGGAGTGACTACATCAGGGGACAAGGGAAGAGCTACAGATGTCATATCTGAACTTCTGTAAGGCCTTTGACGTAGTCCCCCAGCACCTTTCTCTCTAAATTGGAGATAGATAGATTTGATGGGTGAACTGATCAATGGATGAGGAATTGGTTGGTCAATTGTATCCAGAGGATAAAGATCAAAGGCTCAATATTCAGATGGACATCATGACAAATGGTGTCCCTCAGGTCTGTGCTGGGGCTTGTACTGTTGCATATCTCTGTCAGTTACAATGGACAGTGGAATCGGGTGCACCCTTGGCAAGTTTGCAGACACCACCAAGCTGAGTGGTCCTGTTGGCGCACCTGATGGAGGGGATGGCATCCAGAAGGACCTGGACAAGCTTGAGAAGGGGGCCCACGGGAATCTCTTAAGGTTTAACAAGGCCAAGTGTAAGGTGCTGTACCTGGGTCAGGGCAACCCCTGGTTATAATCCAAGTTGGGGCACAAACAGACTGAGAGCAGCCCTGCTGAGAAAGACCTGGGGGTGCTGCTGGATGAGAGGCTGGACATGAGCCAGCAGCATGTGCTCCCAGCCCAGAAAGCCAGTTGTGTTCTGGGCTGCATCCAAAGCAGTGAAGCCAGCAGAATGAGGGAGGGGATTCTGCCCCTCTACTTGGCTCTTATGGGGCCCCACCTGGAGTACCGTGTCCTTGACACAGGAAAGGCATGGACCTGGTGGAGAACATCCAGTGGAGGGCCACAAAAACAATCAGAAGGATGAACACATCTCCTGTGAGGACAGGCTGAGAGAGCTGGAGTTATTCAGCCTGGAGAAATGCGCGCTCCAGAGCCACCTTATTGCAGCCTTACAATACTTAAAGGTGCCCTATAAGAAAGACGGGGATAGACATTTTAGCAGGATCTGATGCAATAGGACAAGAGGCAAGGGTTTCAAACTAAATGAAGGCAAATTTAGCCTAGGAATAAACTTTTGACAATGAGGGGGGTGAAACAGTGGAACGGGCTGTCCAGAGAGAGGGGAGATGTCCTAGCTCTGGAGCCATCCAAGGTCATGTTAGACAGGGCTCTGGGCAACCTGTTCTAGTTGAAGATATCCCTGTTCATTGCACAAGGGTTGGTCTAGAGATCTTTAAAGGTCCCTTTCAACCCAAACTACTCTATGATTCTGTGATCTTCTCTGAACTCAATTCTTTCATTTCTATCAGGTTGATCCTGTTTCTTATCAGGATGATAAAGAGACACATTTTCACATTTTTCTGGTTGTTTTGTTCAATCACAAAAATGGCATGACTGCAAGTTGCCAGACCACATGTTAAAATTACCTGTATTTCACTCATTTTAGTAATTTTACGTAGATCTATACTTGTCACCACAGTGAGTCCATCATGGTCTATGAGAGAGCCTAAAGAAACCAGGTTCATTTCATCTAGCATCTGACATCAGTAAACAGATGATTACTCTCTGATGATTTGAGGGGGCTCTGGAGAACTACGTGAAATACAGACATTTGCACTGGCTAGCAGCCTGCCTTAGGCAGTTCCCAGAAAAACACCTTCCCCCTCTTGCGCTCCACTCTACCTTCTGTTTGGTTCATCTTCAGTTTGAGCTGGGTGCTCTGCCAGAAATCCTAAGAGAATAATACCATTGCCCTAGTCCAGAACATCAGCTGGCAAGGGAAAGTGATCTGGGCAGGGGTAGCAAGCTATCACTGCAGACATCCGTCTGCAGCAGAGCAGGTGTTCCCTCACAGGTGGGTAGAAAACTGCTTGCTGCTTCTCCAAGCAAGACTGCTCAAGCTGGTGCAGAGAATTCACATTAGAAGACTGCAGACTTCTTTATTTCATCTGCAGACTTCTTTATTCTTTGACACAGTTAAAGGAATTTAGAAGAAAAACTCCGTGGGCTGGAGTGCTTGCTAAGAGAAAAGGAATTAAAAGGCTTTACAGTATGCAGAGCTCGACAGAAGCAGACAGCTGCCAAAGAGCTACTTAGCTCAAGTGGCCTCACAAAATGTGTCTGTACTATGACTGCTCAGTTAACCATGTCAGTGGTACAGCAACTCTTACATGGTCATTTGGGGATGGGGGTATGCTGCTTATCCAAGCCCAGCCACCCTCTAAGAGCTACAACACCCAAATGGGCCTGAGGTGTTGCCTGAAGTAGTTATGTGTCACAGTGGGAAAGGCACAAGCAACAGCTCTTTGCTGTTTCAGTTTTTACTTGGCTGCGTAGAATTTCAGCTTTTCCCCTTGAACACATAGGCAGCCTTTGAGCTAGAAGGAGATAAATAAAAAAAACCCAGAAGGAAATAAATGAATCAGAAATTAAAAGGAACATCTAATACTAAAAGAGGAAATGAGAAAATACAGAATATGATCCTGAAATGTAATGCACACCTATGCCTTTACTGCCTTCAGAATAAAATGGCAACATTTATAGTATTAAATAGATCACTGTGCAACACTTGGAAACTCAATTGCTTTACTAAGTGTAAGTGATACAAGTGTGTGAGGCAGAGTGATTTTAAATGACTGAAATGATATTTAAAAATTCTGTAAACCATTTCTCCGCCTTAAACTTGTAGCATTCGTACAGCACACTACCACAGTTCCTGGGGAGGGGGAAAAAAAGAGAAAAAAAAAGAAAAAAGAAAGGAAAAAAAAAGGAAAAAGTAATCTTTATTCTTGCACATCAGCTTTTGAGTCATGGGTATTAAATAAAAAATGTGGATTAAGTATGCGCCTATTTGCTGTAGGCCTGCTTGTGGGTGCACTGATGGAACAGCAGTGACTTCAGCAGCATCCACAATCTACAGAAAGCTGCATTCACACTGTCATCTCCTGTTCCCGTGCTGCGGTGGCAGTCAGTGAGAAGAGGCTGAGGAATGCGCTGCCCAGGGCTCGCACACGCCGAGCACTCCCGCTCTCGCGGCACACAGACGCACTCCGCCCNTGCTCTCGCCCAGGCCCGGCAGCCCCGAGCCCCTGCAGGCCCCTCCTGCGCTGGCCACGCCGGGGCCTCTGCAGAAAGCCATGAGATGCTGTTTTGAACCAAGAGACTGCAAATCGCCGGGACGCACCGTCCCCCCTGCGCAGCCGAGGGCTTATTCTGGCTCTCTTCACATTCACATCGTTTCACAGCCCTTCTTCCACAAGAACTTGAGGAGAGGGGAGCAGCTAGGAAAGGAGGCAGTCCCTGGTATCTCAAGGAGCAGTGTTTCTCCACCTGCTGATCCATGTAGATCAAAATTCTCTTGCCTTCACAGGCCAACAGGGAGCTAGCTAGCAGCACCCCACAGATTCTGGGATGTGCCTCGCCTCAGCTTTGATCCGTGCATCCAACTACTCCATTGCAAGCAGAAGGCAGCTGAGTTAGGTAACTAGAAGGAAAGCTGTGTGTCCCTTTCAGAAAACCACCTACTCTGATGGGCTGCTGCACACAAGGGGCTGCAGTCCTCTGTTCAACACAGGCACTTTGTGCGCGGAGCTGAGGAAAACTGCATGTGGGAAAAGGAGCTGGGAGGTGCCTCCTCAGCTGAGATCCCATTCAGCCTTTCCCAAGGGTCCAGAGGAATTTGATCCATTTCCAAAAGTAACAAATGTTCTTGAAAGCAGTTACATCAGTGTTGAGTACCAGAGGTCTCCCAGGACTGGCTTGGGCAGTTCCCACATGAGAGGATGTGGGGAGGAGAGAAAGAGGTCAGGGGTCTGTTTGCTCATTCTTTATATGAAGGCCAAATGAGGTAACTGGAGGCTTCAGAAGGTTCACCACAGTTCTCACAACTCTGTTCATTCCAAAGTGCTCACTTGTCTCAGAAAATGCCTGATAATACAAACCCCAGGATTTGTATCTAGTCAACTATTCCAGGTTTACACTTCTGCCTCCCAGTTTAAGACTCTGCAAGACAAAGTATGACTCCATCCTAGGACAGCAGGAAATATTCCCTACATTTCCCATGAGCTCCTAAACTACTGGTAAGCTTTGGGTTTTCACCTCACATCCTTATGCAGTGATACTCCTTCAGCCTCGTAAATGATGAAGACACCAGCACTGAGCAATGATAAAATGTTCCCTGGCAGGAGAATTGGGCTCTCCACAAAACTGGCCGAGGCACAAAGCCACTATTGTTTTCCTGTGTGGTGCTCCCATCAGAACACCTGCCAGGATGCTACACTCTCCATGCCTCACCTGCTGACTGGAGAATGGTGTAGTGACTGTGCAGTGAGAAATGAACTTGACGTATTGGATTGTTCAAGCTTTGAGCTGGACCCCCACGACACCGATAGCACCTTTTCCCTACCTCA
Organism: Hypocryptadius cinnamomeus; assembly: GCA_013400635.1. Classification (NCBI taxonomy): domain Eukaryota; kingdom Metazoa; phylum Chordata; class Aves; order Passeriformes; family Zosteropidae; genus Hypocryptadius; species Hypocryptadius cinnamomeus. Next base: position 8,363 of record VYZP01066272.1, on the reverse strand, counting down.
CGCAGCACCTGCCATGATGTGCCTTATGGGCTTTGTCTGGAGCCAAGCAAATCTCTGTGACTGGATCCCAGTGCAAATGGTCTGTGACCTGCAGAACGGCACTAAGCTTTCAGCTCTGGTGCCCAGCTCTGTGCCCAGCACAACTGTGAGCAATGCTGAGTAAAAAAATGAAGGGAGCATGTTCCCTTCTGGAGGACACCCGACAGGGGCATCCAGCCACACAGCCACTCCGCAGTAAAGCAGAAACCACTGGTGCTGAGGAGGATACGAAAGGAAAGACTTGTCTGGCTCACACGCATTTCATAGTTACCCTTGGTATTTCATCATTCCTGCCAAGGGCACGGTATTGCTCGTTCTGAGAATGTAACATGTCAAGTGACATTTGGCTGTGGTAGACCTATTTTACAGTGACGCTTTGTACAAACCCACAGCTCTCAAACTGAAAAGGGGGAGGCTTGCGGGAAATGAATTCTTCAGGAAGGTATGGCAGAGGCTTTTCTAAGAATATACTGCATGATAACACATTACACTCTTGCCAAAGGGGAAAGGCCAAAGATATATACTGCCCTCTTAATCTATCAAGGAGGCCTGATAAGGACATTATTGCATACTCAACTCATTTTTTTACTTCTAAGTTATTTTTTTCATTACACATTTACACCAGAGTTTTTACCTAATTGGCTATGCTTAAATATTTTGGAGGGATGCTAAATTTAGAGAAATTAGGCTTAGATTCACTCCCCATCTCTTTCTATCTTCCCCTTTCTTTGGAGTTGTCAAGTTATAATAGTTGGCAGTTTTGTTTCTTGTTGCACCCCCATTTACAAGGACTAGATAAAAGATTACAAATCCGGTTCTAATGTGAGGATGACAACACCACAGATGTGAAGAATAAATATCATAGAATCATGGAACATCCTGAGCTGGAAGGGACCCACAAGGATCATCAAAGTCCGACTCCTGGCCATGTACTGGACAACCCCACACTTCATACCATGTGCCTGAGAGGGTTGTCCAAATGCTTCTTGAAGGTGTGGGTGTATTTTAGGGGAAAAGCTAACAATGCTTTCAAGATTTGAGGCCCACTCTTTAATGTAAAAGGCATGTTCTTCCTAGAAGGGGAGAACCTTGTGAGTTCCTTATAAAGCCTCAGGGTTCCAACCACCAGAGTTACAGGAACATCGGCTCAGAAAGCTTGCAAGAAAAGTTCCTTTCGCACCCTTTCCTTGGGGCTAAATCTTGCTCTAAGTCTGTCAGTAAATCAAATGGGCCCAAGGACACTCCTGCGAAAACCTCTCAGCCTCCAAAGCTGGGTGGCTGCATCTAAACTGCTTATCTGGCTGGGGCTGGTACTGGAACATCCTCACTCCACAAGTGTGGGGCCCTTTGGTGAGGGCACTTGCTGGCTGCCCTGGAGTAAGGGCTGGCTGTCTCCCTGCCAGAACTGTCAGCTGGTAACTAACACTTGATCTTGGAGTTTAAATACCTTACAACACTCAGGCATGGCTGCTGGAGAATGGTGTGGGGACAGACAGGACATTCCTGGAGCCCGCATCCATTCATTCCAGAAACAAGTATCTTGTGGCAAGCACCCAAAGCAGCATCTGCTGTTCACAGAGACAAGTAGCAGAGTTCCTCACATCTCCATCATTCCTGTGGCTATGGCTGATCCAACAGGATTTACCTTATAAACACAGACAACTAGAGTGAAATTCTGGGCACACAGAACTCCTTTTCCCTGACCTCCCTTGTGAGGTTCCCAACATGCCCAGATTTGCTTTTTCCTTTGGAGAGAGAGCTCAGCCCTGCTTTAACCCCATTTCATTCACTTGATATGTCTGTCTCTTTAGCGAACTGTGTGTTTCTGGAAGACATTTCCCTGTTCAAATTAAATAGTTCTGATATTTTTCACAGCCCCTCCTTCAGCCCTTTCTATCAGAGCAAAATTACTATTTTGCTACAAAACTTTACTACGGCAATCATTGCTTAGAGGACCTTTGAAGTCAAAGTTGAGTAGACCTCAAGTGCCACACCAGGCAATTGTGCAGAAATAAATTTCAATTTCAAAGATTCATTCCATCCGTGTATTCCCTGAGGTGACACTGTTCACGAGTGTGAGCCTAACACACTTGTGTGTCAAGCCATGTAATAGAGTACATGTTTAGGATTTAATTATCTTCACTGTGTATTAGATGTACTATATACAGTGTGTTGGAGAGTCAACACTCAGATTTAAATACAAACAAAATGTATGTGGTTTAGGAGAAAGCCTTGAGGAATTCCCCAGTCCTGTCCTGACTGTCAGGAGTGTTTTGTGCTAGGCAGTATTTTATAACATGTTTTCATGATCTGCTTTACCTGATCTCAGTCAGCATCATCAAGGAAAGGCAGCACCATTCAGACTGTTTCTCTGGTCTCCAGCTGCACCACCACTCTGTTGTGGTGGCACTGGGATTCATTTGGTAGTGGCATGAACTGGAGCAAAAAAAGGATTTCTCTTACACAGCTGCACAAAGACTAATGCTGCAACAAGGGAGAGAGAGGCACTGGGCTACTTGGCTGGGGATTTGGAGGGGCAGGGAATGATCCTGCCCATTCTGGTAGAAGTTGCTCTTCCATGAAATCCAGCTGTCAGTGAAACCCACATGACAGGGAGCCTTTCTGTATGATGAGACAGTTCATGCACTATGCAGTGTCTTCTCACTTGGATCACAATAATTTATACAGTAAAATCCCATGAGTTTAACCAGTTAAAAGGTGGTGGCTTGGCCTTGCCTGAGGGAAATAATGAGGTGGGAGAGTGATAGCTACTTTAGCTTAAGAGATAAGAACTGAGATCTGTCAGTTGCACACCTCCAGCTGCAGACCAAGTCCTCCCTTTGCAGGGAAGGTTTAGTGCTGCTTTGTGTAAGGTTGCTGTCACAAGAGGAATCTTTTAGCAGCTCAAAAGCAGCACCACAGTGCCTGCACTGAATGTGTGCCCACAATGTAACAGCAGAGGTGGCCCTGTTGGTTGGTAAACGGCATTGCTCCCTGAGAATTTCCTCTTGAAGGTTGAGCATTGCCAATGGAAATTAGAGCTGCCTGCAGTTTCAAGAGTACAAGGACAAATTTTTTGTCATATCTTCACCAGCAATCAAGTCCCATGAAACATGATTTGCCACTAAGACACATCGATTGTCTGGGCTTCACAATGTCACTGAAATGAGCACAAGCAACTCAGAGGATAAGGTGCCATTGGCTAAGCTCTGCTGCTGCCTGATCTTCAAGGACTGGATGTCTTGGTGGCATTGGAGTTGAAGAATCAATCTGCCCTCGACAACAAAATACCTTATCATCTCCCTTCCCTTTCCCGCTAAATGAATGATGGTTGCTGTAGGTACACACTCCTGTAGAAAACTTCCACCCATCCAGGGGAGAAAATGTCCAACATGGACAATTATGGTAGACATTTAAACAGCTAGGAGTGTACAGGCTAGATGTGGCCTTTATGACGTTTGCTATTAAACTGGGTAACTGAAGAAAAGCCTTGAAGAAACTGTGGGCACTTATTTGAGTAAATCCAAGTAACAGCAAATGCATGTTAACTAAAAATGCAGTTAATCCTGAAAGTGCAGAGCAAATCGATTGCTATGTAAACAGCGGGGAGATGGCTGCTGTCCATTTTAGTGCAAAGGGAAGGACCTGTGCTCAGCTGGGGTACCTGGGATACCACCCTGAGACCTCACTGGTCCTATGCATGAGTGAGAAGTGCAAGAAAGAGAACATTTCTTGTGCAAATTGCAAGCAGCAATACTAAAGCAAGAAACAGGTGTGTTCCTCTTCAAGGTCAGCTGAAAAGCCTGGCAGCGTGAAGGTGAATGAGGCCAGGGTTCTTCAGAGAGGCTGCTGGGGAGTAAAACAAGTAATAATTTGGAGGCCTCAAAACAGACATTTAATCCTAAAACAATTAAGACCTGATTTGGATGGTGACTATTTAAATATTGTTGAATATTTAAAAATAAAGGGTTTTTGGAAAGAAAATGATGCTTTGAAAGAAAAATAAAATAATTTAATTTGAAAAAGAAATTTTGAGAATTATTTAATGTAAAATTCTGATTTTCTTTTCCATTTTATTAAAGAATATGATTGTACTGGCCAAGCTCCTGAAGTGTATTACTATCTCCTGTCCTAAACTTTTGGCTGCAGAAGTTCATTTCAAAAACAAAAGCCTCATTCCAAGGCTTGACAGTATATCAAGCAAATACAAATTTCTCAAGACTCTAGAGCCTGCAGCTCCATGTGTCTCCAGCTCCTCAGTGGCCCAGGGAGTTTAACAAAACACTAACCAGTCACTGCCAAGTCACAGACGGAAATTATTGCTGCATCCTCTCCAGAGCCTGCATTTGCCAGCCCAGTGCATTATGACTTAGTACACAATCTACCATTAAATAGCTTGAAAATGAAACTACTCTGTTTCAGGATGCAGTATTAAAAGAGCAGCAAGAAAAGTGCTCTTACAGAGCATTTGTAGTTAAACCCCTTCAAGCAGGAATGGGCAATGCTGTAGTTCAGTAGCTGAAGGAATGGTAATGAAGGGAGACTGAGTCCTGCTTAACCCCTCTAGCCCATATCTCTAGTGCAGAGATACCATGTATTTTCACTGAATCTTGACCCCTGGCAATAACCCAACACAGGCCGATACATGAAGCATGTAGTACTGCAGGGACAGCAATTACAAGGCTGTGGCAGCAGTTTGTTGATGAGCTTAGATTAATGAGAACCAGGCAGCCTGCTTTCTTCTACTTTTTCTAAATGGCATCAGTTAGTTGCTGACATTTGAAACTCACAAAAAGTGGGTTAATACAATGGCCATTTAAATGAGCAAACATAGCAAAAAACCTTAGGAAGTGAAACTTTCTCAAGAAAGCTTTGCTTAACTAGAGTTGCTTTTGCTGAAAAAGGTTCCCTTCACCTTTTCCTCCTTTCACCCATTATTGGTTCTAGACAGAAAAAAGAAAAAATATATTTTGCTGGTATGTAAGATACTGCTGGTATGTAAGATTTGCTTTTTTTGCAAAAGAGCTAATGATTTTAAAATGAACTATATTGTGGGGGACTTTAAAAAAGTTTTATGAAAATAGGTATATGCATTTTCTAAAAAAATTTCCCTTTTCCTTCAACATTTCTTCAAAATTGTAAAATTCAAAACATGTCTTCCTATTTTGCTTAGAGTTTGATTTTTATTGGTCCCCATCCAACAGATTTGTTTTCTTTGTATGTACTGGATATAATCTCACTGATATCGAAAAGAAGAATTCCCCAAGTGGTGTGTTACCCACAAGCCCATCCTCTCTTACTGATTTTGCAGCCTTTTTTCATAATTTCTTTCCCCTTTAGGAATACATTTGCAAACTACCTTGATTCTCCCCTTCATCCCTAGTACACAGGCCAACAAAACTAATCACTATCATACCTTGCAGTATGTCATCCCTGTGGTCAAAACATAAAGAATTCTTTTAGAGGATAGATTTGAATTTTAAAATATAGGATTTCCTAGCTGGGTTTTCAGGTATGACAGTGGGAGGAACCAGCTAGAGCTGTGATGAAGCACTTAAGTCGAATGCTCACTGCAGTCAGAGGCCTTATAGCAGGCATTATCCAGTGCTCAACTTAAAATAACCAAGAGAGCAAACTGGCCACACTCACACATTCAAGTTAATATCCTTAGGAGTTGCTATGATGTGACTGTCTAAGAATATGGGAAAGACAAAGCGTGTAGGGAGCTTCTCTTCTGTGGGGAAGAGTGGGTTGAACAACAAGTCCTGCAGTTGATACATACTGGAAGGTACAGGACCTCCTTTAGTTTGCTGATGCCAGCCATAAAGCCACTGCTCAGCTATAGTATCCCATTTGCAGAGATGTCTGCCTTATGGAGTGACAATTTTTTTTGCAACAGCTACACTTCAAAATCTGAAAGGTTCTTGCAAAGACTGGAATTTATTCTGCAATCCTTTGCTAGAAAATCTGTGTTTTTGTTTTCCAGAGCCCCCAGCCTATGATTTAATAACCATTCTAACGGCAACTCATAATCCTTGCATACATCACTGTAAACTTTCAGTAACATGTGGTGGCATGGACCAGAGGCAAACAGATTGAACATTAAAGTTCCTTAAATCAGGGCATCAACCCTACAGATCTTAGACAGAATTCCCAGGATTACATTCTCATACAAGCCTTGAATAAACAATCTGTGATAAAGCCACTATTCATTCTATGCTTTTTGTAAATAAAACTGCAAGGAAAGAGGCAAGGAGAAGGTGTCTGAAACAGGAAGGCAAGGCAAGGTTCATAGCAAGGAGGGATTCTGAAATGGTCCCCATCCCTCAGTGCTGAGTTTCTGTATTGCCTAGCTCTGTCATGCAAAATTTAAAGAGCATTATTGACAGAGATGCAGGTGGTGCATTATCTGCTCTTCACTAAAATATTTTTTCACTCATTAGAGACTTCTGGGCAGGTTTTATCTTGGAGTATACTTCACTCAGCCCAAGAGTGGCATCTGAAAGCAAAAAAAAGCTACATGTCCCCTTCACTGATCCAGCCACTCATATTTCTGCCAGAACATCCTTTCCCATCTCATTTCCATGCCTCCATCTCATTACAAGCCCTCTGAGATTTCCACATAGAAGCTGTTCCCCTAAAATGTCCAAGGCTTGTGGCTTTTCTTTCCAAACCAAGACTGCCCC